>JAJEJO010051498.1:0-22523 GCA_020662805.1 Glaucomys volans
TTTCATCTTACCCCAATTAGAATGCCTTTTATTAAGAATACAGGCAACAACAGGTGTTGGCGAGGATGTGGGGAAAAGGGTACACTCATACATTGCTGGTGGGATTGCAAGTTGGTGCAGCCACTCTGGAAAGCAGTGTGGAGATTCCTTAGAAAACTTGGAATGGATCCACCATTTGACCCAGCTATCCCACTCCTTGGCCTATACCCAAAGGACTTAAAATCAGATTACTACAGTGATGCAGCCACACATCAATTTTCATAGCTGCCTAATTCACAATAGCTAGATTTTGGAACCAACCTAGATGTCCTTCAATAGATGAATGGATAAAGAAACTGTGTTTTATATACACAATGGAATATTAGCCATAAAGAAGAATAAAATTATGGCATTTGTAGGTAAATGGATGATTTTGGAGACTGTTATGCTGAGATTAGCCAGTCCCAAAAATCCAATGGCCGAATGATCTTTCTGGTAAGTGAATGATGATGTGTAATGTGGGGTGGAAGGGTGACAAGAATGGAGGAAGAATAGATAGCATAGAGGGAAGGGACAGGTGGGGTCAGCGTTGGGGGGTAATAATAACAATGTGTGACAGACGTCATTGCCCTGTGTACATGTGTGAATGCACAGATGGTGTGACTCTACTTTGTGCACAACCAGAGAAACAATAGCTTTACTCCATTTGTGCTCAATGAATCAAAATTAAATAAATTTAAAAAAAGGGGATCATGAATAATCTGAATCTGTGTGTCCTGGAAGAAGACTTACCATTGTTTTTCCAGATATTACTGCTTTGGCTTGGTACAGATTCTTGCAACACCACTTCATTGTCCCTAAATTCTATAGTGTATTCTTCATTTTCTGCTTTAATTTTATAATGAAAAGTAACTATCTGAGATCATGCAGATTCTTCAGAAATGTAATCAGGGCTGAGTTTTAGCTCAGTGGTAGAGTGCTTGTATAGCATGTGTGAGGCACTGGGTTTGATTCTCAATACCACATAAAAATAAATAAATAAAATAAAGGCATTGTGTCCATTGATAACAAAAACAATTTGAAAAAATAAATATAATCAACATTGGAATCAGTTTATCCAAGTAATTTAAAGCCCAAGGAAGTTTTTAATTTATATACTTGACTACAACTTCTCTCATTATTTTAGATTGGAATGCCGTTCTCTGTCCTCCATGTCTATCAACTTCTCCTGCAACATTTTCATTTCTCTCTCTCTCTCTCTCTCTCTCTCTCTCTCTCTCTGTCCCCGTCTCTCTCTTTCCCCCTGTTTTCATTGCTCACTTTACCTCACAGTCTCTGTAAGTCAGGCACTTGGAGGAGTTTACCTGGGTATTCCTGCCTCAGGAGGATGGCCAGGCACAGTCACCTGCATGATTAGCTGGGGCTGGAGAACCCGCTTCTAAAATGACCATTGGAAGGTGGCCTTCATTTCTCACCAGGTGGACTTCTTCACAGAGCTGTTTGACTACGGTGATGCTGCAACTGGCTTTTCTCAGAGCAAGTGTCCATGAGAGGCAGCACACAGGACGGCAGGGCCTTCGTGACCTAGTCCCAGAAGTCACAGCCAGCCCCTCTGCTGTATTTTTTATTTAGAAGTGTATCACTAAGTCCAGCTTCCACTCAAGGGAGGGAGATCAAACTCCACCCCTCAAAAGGAGCTCAATTAAGGAATTCATAGATTTTTAAACTGCTACAGTTATCAAACCTTATTTCTACCAACCTAATAGGTAAAAAATGGTATCTACTGTGATTTGAATGTGCATTTCCTTATTATAGATGAGTCTGAAAATCTTTTTTTAAATTTTATTAATTAATTATTTATTTATTTTTAAAATTAGTTGTCCAGTCTTCATTTTGATTCATTGTACACATATGGGGTACAACTTTTCATTTCTATGGTTGTGCACAATGTAGATTCACACCATTCGTGTATCATACATATACATAGGGTAATACTGTCTGTCTCAGTCTACTATCTTTCCTTCCCCCTTCCCCTCTCACCCTATTTTCCTCTACACCATCCGAAGTTTCTCCATTCTTCTCTTGGCCCCTGTGCCGCACCTGTCCCCCACCCCCCATTATGTATCATCATCCACTTATCAGAAAAAACATTTGGCCTTTGGTTTTTTGGGCTTAGCTTATTTCACTTAGCATGATATTCTCCACCTCCATCCATTTACCAGCAAATGCCATATTATTCTTCTTTATGGCTGAGTAATATTCCATTGTGTATATATACCACAGTTTCTTTATCCATTCATCAATTGAAGGGCATCTAGGTTGGTTTCACGGTCTAGCTATTGTGAATTGAGCAGCTATGAACATTGATGTGGCTGTATCCCTGTGCAGTTTGCTGATTTTAAGTCCTTTGGGTATAAACTGAGGAGTGGGATAGCTGGGTCAAATGGTGGGTCCATTTCAGATTTTTTGAGGCATCTCTATGCTGCTTTCCAGAGAGGCTACACCAATTTGCAACTCCACCAGCAATGTACAAGTGTGCCTTTTTCCCCACATCCACGCCAACACTTATTATTGCTGGTGTTCTGGATAATACCATTCTAATTGGGGTGAGATGAAATCTTAGGGTAGTTTTGAAAGAACTATTTTATTTTCTTTGAATAAACTTTCTGACCATGGGCTTTTTTGAATTTTCTGCTGGGGTTTTGTTCTTTATGGATATGCACTGCAAATTTTTTAAGTAGACTTTATTTTTAGAACATTTTAGATTAACAGAAAAATTGAACAAAATTACAGTGAGTTCCAATATACTCCTTCACCCAAGTTCCCTTAATGCACATTAGCAGGGTACATTTGTTATAATAAATTAGCCAATATTGATACATTACTATTTTTAAAACATTCTGTATTCAGATTTCCTTTGATTTTACTTAACGTCATTTTCTGTTTCAGGATTCCATCCTGGACTTACATTTACATTTACTTGTAATTTCTCTTTAGGCTCCTCTTGGCTGTGATAATTTCTCTTACGTTTCTATTTTCTGAGAACCTTGATAGTTTTAGGCAGCACTGGTCAGGTATTTTGACTGGTACCCCTCTGTTGAAAGTTTGTCTGATATTTTTCTCATGATTAAAGTGGGATCAAAGTTTTGGGGGAGGAAGAACATAAAGTGTCATTTTCATTAGGTCACATAAAGGCACAGTCATTCAGCATAATGTCACTCTTACTATTAATCGTGGGTGGTCCAGGTGGCATTTGCCAAGTTTCTCCACTGAGAATTTTCTGGGGAGAGTTACACTGTAAAGTTACCCTTTCCCATACAGCACTATGCACAGCCCACACTTAAGCAGTGGGAATTTATGTTCCCTTTCCTTGACTGTGATTTGCAGCTCTTCAGGGGAGATTTGTCTCTTCTCCTTTATCTGTTTATTATTTGCATGTGTATTTTATACTTTGGATTATAATTCAGTACAACTTTATTTATCACTCAAATTTTTCATCATAAACCATTGGGAGCACTTCAGTTTGCCTCCTGTGTCCCTTGAACACAGCCTCTGGGGTACAGTATTATTCAGGAGGAGAGGAGGCCTCACTCACTCTAACACTATAAGATGCTTCAGGTTCATCTCACATATTTCTTCCCAGTCCCAGAATCAGCCATTTCCCCAAGGAGCTATTAGACAATGGAATAAAATATAACACCAAGATCTGAAACCTTAGTGTGTTCACTACTCCTAGGACTGGATTTATTTTAGACCCATTCAGCTGACAGAGTAAATAGATAAATGGAAGATACATTGCAATTTCTTAAAAAATCAAATATAGCTTTGCCATACCATCCAGCAACTGCAATCCTATACATCACAAATGAACCCACACATCACAAATCTTCCTATTTGCAACTACCTGTATGTATATTAAGGAAGCAAGAGCTCATACTGTCATCTCTAAGTCTAATCCATTACCATATCCTTTGCTCAAGCCTCTTCTACGTGCTTTTCTGAAAGCTCCCAATCCAATAGTGAGAAGCCTGGTCCCCACTGTCTGCCAGCCATTCACTTAATTGCTCAGTTCCAGTGGTCATGAACAGCAGGGTCAAGATCATCAACTTATACTCCCATGGGAAACAGCCATTATCAACTTGAGTACAGTTACCTTTAATCTTATTGCATACATTAAAATTCACTATTTCTTTCGTAGTTAAAAGGGTTTTGGAGAATTTTTTATTGGTGCATATTATTTATACTGAATGGTGAGTTCTCTTGTGGCTTATTTCTATAAACATAAAAATGTAATTTGATCAGTTTCCCTCCCCAGTATCTCTAGTTTCACTTTTCTAAAAATCCCATGCCACTTGCCCTCACCCCTCAACTCAAAGCCTTGGCAACCACTGATCTCTTTTGTTTGTTTCCATAATTTTGCCTTTTACAAAGTGTTATATAATTGGAATCATGCACTGTGATGAACTTTCAGACTTCTTTTACTTGTGTTTAAGCAAGGTGTCAGTATTCAGGTATAAAGTTCACTCGAGTGTCTTGATAGCTCATTTTTTTATTGCTGAATGATATTTGCTTGTGTGAAAATACCACATTATTCACATTTTCATCTATTGAAGGGCACAATGATTGCTTCTGTTATTTTTGATGATAATGAATAAAATCACTATAAACATTTTAATGCTGATCTTTGTATGGGCATACATTTTTCAGCTCAATATTTTAAATACCTAGGATTGCAATTGCTGGATGGTATGGCAAAGCTATATTTGACTTTTTAAGAAATTGCAATATATCTTCCATGGTGGATTTACCATTATGGCTCCTTTGTGTATTCCATTGACAGACTTTGTAACATTGTTCTTCATGTTCGCCAACATTCCAGACATCACTTGTGTTCTTTCCTATAGTCAAAATCAAACAATCTATTATTGCACTTTTCTGTTTACATCCCCTCTTTCCTTCCTTCACAACTTACTTCATGAAGTTTACTTCATGTAAATCTCTTCTCTGTAATACTCAGATCCTATTTCATTAAGGCTATTTATTTTTCCTTTCCATCTAAAGAGTTTTCTAAAGTCTTCTATTAACCATGATAAATCACCTTCAGGTGTCTGTTCTTCATTTAAGTCATAAAAATGATCATTTCTACTTTTTCCCCTTCTGGAGATGCAGAGGTCTATTAGGTATCAGTGTTTTGGTAACAAACCAAATGTTCCGACTTCCCATGGCCGACCCTTTTCTATAGTGGGGTGGCAGCACACATGCCCTGTTTCTAGTCCGTTCTTTAGCATTAGGCCTACAATTCTCCAAAAATGTGCTGGTTAGAGGATCCCTCCTGATGTGGATTGCTGGTCCTTTTGTACCAGAGGAGTCCTCTAGATTCCACAGTTATCACATGTGTTGTCATCAGACTCTTCTTTGTGCAACTTCTTACCTGCCTTCCATGTTGAAATTTTATCTCCTACAAATGAACATCCAAGCACTGTCTCCCATCATCACAGCCCAAATGTCTTCTTAAATTGTGAGCAGTGAGGGTAAAACAATTTGTTACAAGGAATTAGTTCACTCAACTAATGAGATTTGCAGTTGATGAGCTGAAGCTGAAAAATTGAGGAACTGATGTTATAAGTTCCAGTCCAAAAGCAGCAGACTGAAGTCCCCGCTTAAACAGTTAGTTTGAAAGAGATCTCATTTACATAGGGTTTCATTATTGTTTTGGGTTTTGTTTTTGTTGTTGTTCCATTCAGGTCTTCAATTGACTGAGTCACAGTAGGAAGGACCATTTGTTTTACCCAGCCTTCTGACTCAAGATGTTAACCTCACTTAGAAACACCTTCAAGCACACTTTCACAGTAATGTTTAACCAAATGTCTGGGCACCCTATAGCCCAGTCAAGTCAAAGCACAAAATTAACGTATATAGGAAGGTCATTGAACATCAGATCTTTAAATATTTAGATTTATGCGTAAGGTAGACAATGGGATAGTTTGTTGAAAGCAATAACATTACCTGATCTGTTTTGGGTAAAAATAGCAACAAAGAGTCATGCGGTTATGTTTCCATGTGGTTCAAATACGAATGCTGTTTTGCAGCATCATTTATAGTACAGAAATTTTTAAACAACATAAATATTTCCCAAAAGATAGTTAAACGTATTTGGGTCACCCTAAAGCCATGTAATGGAATACCATGTAACAAGAGAAAAACAGATGGAGGAAGTTATTTAAGCTGATATGAATTATCTTCAAGATATATGAAATAAAGAAAAGCAAAAACAATACACAGAGCATGCTACCATTCATATTAAAGGAAGAGTATTGTCTCTTGCACATGCATATGCTCCAGAAGGACAAAAGAAATTGCTGACATATGTTACCTCTGGCCAGGAAGGCAAATAGAGGGGTTAAGAAGCACCAAAGTTTAACTGTGAAGATTTTTGTATATTATACATTTTGAAACATGGGAATATTCAGTAGTTTGAATATTTGTGATCAAAATAACAATGTCTTTGAAATCAATGTGAAGGAGAAACAACAGATATACAGAATGAAGGGTGTTCCCCACTCCAGCTCATTTTCTCCAATGCAGAATGGAGACCACTTCCAGGGGAGTTGCCCTGCCAGTTTCAGACCTGCTTAGTTCACCTCACCACACACTGCTCTCATCAGAGATTTTATTGTTGCTATTTTTTTTTCTTCCTGTGTCACCAAGTGGGATTTAATTTAATTCCTAAGGGTAAGGGTAAGGGTGCTTACCCTTAAGAATTTCCTCACAACCACTGTGATAGCCAGCACTGAGCATGGAGACCCACAAGAGATAATCTATAAAATTATTTTATAATGATGAATATTTTGTCATTTAACTATGAACAATAACTACTCATTTCATAAAATGCTCCAAAAATACCAGTCTTAATATTTATAGTCCTCCTGGATCTGTATAGCTCTTCAAAGCTCTGTAAAATCAAAACACACCTCATAGTTTTAAGATATAGGTTATAAAAAGAATGGAAATGTAAGCAGATATGATTTTAAAATAGCAAACATTGAAGCAGAGCTCAAATCTGAATAGTCCATTCTAGCTGTAAAATGGTTGTTAGAGGGGGAAGGCAAAATCCTAGCCGATAGAATTTAAAGTTTTCCCCATATACCACGAACTTCAAGTGTCAACAAAAACTCTATCTGAAAGCTTATTACCAGTACTTCAAGCCATTTTCAGAAATGACTTTCCATTAAAATATTAACTGCGTATCTCCATTTCCCCTCTTTCTTAGCAAGGAAAATTTTCAGTTGAAATTCAATTTAATTCCCCCAATTTGCATAAAGAGTTCAGGGTCAGCTGTCTGTTCATTTTACAAAAAGGAAAAAAGAGAATACATGGAAATAAGAAGCGATAAGCTTTTCTTATATACAAACTGGAAAATTATGCTTTCTTAACTTTCCAAGTGACTTTGAAACCAGGAGGCACATCACTCATTTTGATGCAGAGGATTTTTTGCACATTTAAAAAATGCAGACATCATTGGTTGAAAGTACAGAACCACAAATTTAAATTTCCAGTTCTGAAAAGAGGGTAAACTTCCGTAGGCAATAGTGTATAAAGAAGGAGAGCCCATAGTTAAGCAGATAAGCCTAGTGATACTGGGTGGATGTCAATGTTTCCCAAAGTTTGCAGTAAGTGATTCTTAAAAATCATTTATTAGGAAGTTTGTAAAACCACCAATTTCTGGGCCTTTCCTCACAGAGGAATACATGGATCATTGAGAAATGGGTTCCTGTTTTTTGATTTCCCTGACACCAACAGAAATAGCAGAGCATCACTGATCACATAGTGAGGCATTTGGTGTTTGCAGGATGTAAGATTTATGTCAACTTTTTATGCAAGAGATAAATATATTTCTCTAATTCTCAACTTGTGAGACCCTCCAAGAAGGTTTTTACACTCATAAAATTGAGAGCACATGCAGGCAACATCCAAAGACCTCTTATCTTGCACAACTTCATATAATAGACCCATGCACCCATGAAGGTATAGGGACCGTGAATATATAGGGAGTTTAACCAAAGTATGAGTTATTATCACCTGGGCAACTTTACAAAGCACAGTTGGTTGGAAGTCTTTGGAAACAGAAGAGATCCTTTATGTAATAGCAAAGGTTCTCTTTAGAGAATCTTTATGTAATAGCAAGAACAAAAGGTTCTCTTTAGAGAACCTTTATGTAATAGCAAGAACCCGGCTAATGAACAGGGAGTCTGCCTCCCTCTTTGTCTTTCTGCCCAGCTCAGGACATGGACTGGGGTTCTTTCCAGTATCTATGTGAAAGACACAATCCTAATTTACAATCAGTGTAAGAATCATGTTTATTGATTCTGATGAGAGAGTGTGATAAAGAGCAAGGCATCACTTTCTGCAGAGGGACCAGCAATGGATAATGGCTGCTAGAGGAGAAGAGCAGGATTCCTAGGGGAAGTGGACTTGGGGCTCTTCATTTCATGAAGGGAAGGCAATCTAGGTTGTGGCACATAAAGCCTGAGCTTGGTCAACCAAGAGATGAGGATAAAAGTGCCTTTCCCATAATGGGTGATCAAGGAACCACACACATCAATATAACTTAGGAGGCTTTATTTAAGCAGCAGATTTTTGATCCCTCCCCCACAGCACCCAATTTAGTGACTGGAGTCCCTAGGAATATGCATTCAGCCCAGAAATTTAGGCACAAATGCAGTTTGGGAGCTGCTGATGAAATGATGGGAGGTATGTGTGGGGATCTGCTGAGGCCAGATTGAAGCCAAGAGAGCAATATGGAGGGTGGGTAATGCGAACCAGTGCACTGGATCATACTTTAAGCTGCCCTTGATTCCACGCTGGGGGAGGGACATACAAATAAATGCTGCTGAAAGTGGCGTGTGAGTGTTAAAAAGCAACATGGCCTGGCAAAGGGGCTCTGAAGCTGACTGCCAGTCAAATGAAGTCATCCAGACCTCCAGGCTCAGCTTCCTGTCCTCCCTGGGGAAGGTGGGACTGATCACACAGCACCTCCTCTGAGAAGGACAGCCTTCTCTGAGCTGGAAACAGGACAGTGGGCCCAGCACTGATGAAACACAGACAAGGAACACCCTGCTTCTCAAATATCATGGAAAGTACATGAGCATGAAGTCAGTGTTATTCCAGTAGCTCCCAGCACATAATTTCTCTGCTGAAGAATGTTTAATTCACAGCCTATGAATTCACCATGAACCTCTCAGCTCAGCGCTGTCCCTCAGGTCGCTCTTCCTTACCCTGCTGTCCCAGTCCAAGCACCTCCCAACCTGCTCCACTCACAACCAGCCCCTGCTCGATCCTTCAAGCCCCACCCCTGATCCTTGCTTCTTCACTGAGCCTTCCTATGCCACCTCATCCCTCTTCTCTCCAGGTTCTCCTAACCCATCATGAGAACCATTGCCAACAGCTTCATGTCCAGATTATTTGTATATACATAAATTTATCCTTCCATACTGGGAGCTACCAGGCAATGATTTCCACTCCCTTATCATCATCAAATCCTTCTTGAAAGTTCATAGGGCAATTTGCACATAGCAGGTGCTCAATTAATATATGCCCAGCTAAACTGGACTCAGTAAATCTTTAAAGGTTCAATATAATTAATACAGCAAACATTTAAAAACTGGCTATTAAGGTCAGAATTGTCTATTTAGTGGAAGCATGAATAAGGTGTCAAAAACTTTATTGAAATATGAGGAACTTGCAATATTTCCTCACCTTCATTACCAGACAGCAGCATTTCTATTCCCTGGGATTCTCTCATGATTAGCAGGAAGATTCAGTTCCCTCCCATCCACTCAGATCTGGCCCCTTCTTCCATCTGACGCTGACAGCACCAATCTGAATACTCAGGAAGGCAGAAGCCCCAGTCAGCTAGTCTCTGTCTGGACAAAGGGCTATTCATGGAAACTGCATATGCAAGACAGCAATAAGTGTCAGTGGAGAGAGCGAACAAAATGATTGATTGCCCATTTCTCCACAAGAGCACTATTATAACAAAAAAGCCTGATTATCAAACCATTGACACAAAAATGGGATGAGCTGATGGCATCTTCTGATAAGAGCTGAAGGTTTGCTGCTGACTTTGTCCTGACAGATTCCTTCCTGGACCTCTAGGCACTGTGTGATTACACTTGACTGACAAGCCTTAGAACCAGAGATTATTAATTTATAATTAGCCACATGGCACCTTATGTACAGGTTGTTGGGCTCCCCTAGGCATAAGCCTTTGGGATCGTAAGGACTCTGGATCACTGGGCTTGGAGACAAATTATTCTATCAGTCCAGCATGTCTGGGGAAGCTCAGGCAGGCTTTGGAGTAATCCAAATGCCTTTGATTGGCCCATCTTTTGATTGGATTCCAGAAATCATCTGTTGCCTCCAGCTGACCATTTCTAACACTTCTAAACTTTGCAGCTTATTGAGCCATGAGCTGGAATTGGTGTGCTTAGAACAAAGACAAGAAATATAAATCTTCATGCCTTTTATGAAGAACTGTAAAGCATTTTCTTGGCAGGCAAATATATGAAGCATTGCAACATGGATATGCTAGTGAGAACAAAAGTATAGTTTTACTTATTCTTTAAAAAAGTGTTTCAACACTGTTGTGGCTGCAAACATACAGAAAGATAAAAATAATTTGTGTAAAACACAAAGAAGATCGATAGTTCTATAGATGATTTTTGCCCTTTTTATTGATGGAAACATAGAGCAATGGGGAGTTTTATCTGACCCTGGGCCTGAAACACTCAGCCTTCTTCTAAGGAATTGGTCCAAGTGTAAAGTTAAGAGAGAAGGAAAAGAATATATCTAGAGGCAGAAAGTGTGGATGAGAGAATGCTCACTTCAGGCAAGGAGAGGACCCACTGATGGCACCGTCTGTTAAGTCCTTACCATGTCACAATCCTTCCATGGCATGGAGGAGCTAACCCACCAGAGACTACCCTCCACTCCTTACTGGGGCCGGGGCCTGTGTCACATGCTTGGTTGCTCCTCTGCTGCTGCTCATCCCAGTACAGTCTGAGAGTTTGTACTGGATCTAGTGCTTAGATTTTACTGATTTTCCCACATTTCTTCATAGAATACTCAGCATCAGAGACAGGGAAACTTTTGGTTACTGTAAGGATGTAGAAAGATGGGACTCTCTGGTTGGAAGATTAATCAGATCAAATTTTGGGAGAAACAGTCCTGCCCCAATAAGTCTCCTTCAGAATATCCAGCCTAAGAATGAATCCAACATGAGCCAGTCATTCCCTGAAGCATCTGAGATACTGATACCCTGTGGAACACTTGGAACTTGGCAGTAATGGCAGCCCCATCACCTAGGATTAGTTGAGAAGAGGATCTCTGGTACCCGCAGGTCAGTGTTAGAATTATTCTTTAGGGAGAAGTGAGAGTCAGATTGTGTGTGTGTGTGTGTGTGTGTGTGAGAGAGAGAGAGAGAGAGAGAGAGAGTGTGTGTGTGTGTGTGTGTGTGACAATCTGGAAGGAGTGATCCTTTTTATCTCCACAGCAACCCTATGGAGTGCCTACAGTTACTGGCTCATTTCCCAATTGAGTGTAACCACTGCCTTTTACTCTAAGAGAATCCCTGCAGGGCACGCATGTAAACATAGTCCACTCCTCAATGAAACTCTTCATCCTAATGAGCCACACACACACACACACACACACACACACACACACACTCACACACTGCCCCAGGGTGTTGCAGCCCTTGGTGATGAGGGTAGAGTAGCTCCTCCACTGGGAGTAGATTCCATGATCATGACACATCATCAAGACTCCATTGACCCTCAAATCCCTACTCCAGTAGGAGGATATTTTCATCTACTCAATTAACATGACACCAGATTTAATTCATTTTTTTAAGGTGAATGAGAATTGGGTGGGATCTTTGTGTAATCGTTTTGACTGTGAATTCATTTATGAGATCTACACTAAGCCAGGCACTGGCCTGTGGCTTAGGGCAGAGGGAAGTGAGCATATTCCCTAGCCTTTAAGGAGCTCAGAGTCCAGTTCAGGAAAAACATCAGCAGATGGTTCCAGTGTCTATTGATCTTGTAACTGGTTGGAGGATACAAATATTTCAGGGCTGCACCTGTTATTAACCCATATCATATCTTATTTTTCCCTTTTCAGTGCCCCGCTTTCAATATATTTTTCTCACAAGTTATCCCCTCCCTCAAAAATATGTTATTAATATAAGAAAATATGTTAAGGTCTCACTAAGAGGGATTTTGGTTAGTTGATCTTGACATAATTCTTGTCCACGTTTGTGGTTTGCTAACATTTAATCAATTGTTTCTGCACTAAGTATTTATCAGGCAAGCCTTGGAGTGAGAGGAGGAAGAGAAAAACCATACTGTTTTTTTTCCCCACTGATAATGTATGAAATGAAAGATAGGATTGAAAATATTTTAAAAGGCACATTAGTTAAATAGGCCCAAATATTTGAACCATTATTCTTATTGCTTATAATCATAAGGTGGTATACTTTAGAATACTTGATTTCTTATGGGCATATATAATGTTTAAATATTTTCTTTGATAAGGAAAACCTATGTGCTTTAGTTGAATTCAAAATTCACAAAGCGTTACTTTGGTCCATTTGTAAGCATAATAAGAAATTCTCATAATAGAAATTTTTAAATTAAGTCCCCATGAAAACACAGGATATCTACTTGTGCTTCCTCTTAAAGTTCAGCTGGTCTGTCAAAGATGCCAGCAACCTGAAAAAGATTATGTGCCTTAGGGCCCCCTCAGCACCCTCAGTGATACTCGCGCTCGTCCACTCTCTTCAGAATGCGGGAACCAGCAGCACACTCCAGCCAGCTCAGATCCAAAAGCACCAGGTTAAGGTTGCCAGCAAGGGGAGGGCAGGGGGAAGCTGTCGAGTTGCCTCCAGCAAAGGAACACCTCCCTGTGCACACAGTCCTCGGTGGGCTGGGATCACAGAGGTAACACTGAGAGCCTCTTAGAAAAGTGTCCAGAATAAGTAATGGGAATTCCATAGTAAGCATCATGTGCTGCTACTGTGTGACTCTGTGACTCTGATCTTCCTACCCCAAGCCCAGTGTCCTCACCTGTAGAAACAATAATCATATTTCTATCATAATGCTGTGAGGAGCAGAGAGTGACAGTTGTTTATAAAATGCCTTAGTTTATCTTGGTGACCCCCATGCACACTTTCTCCTCTTCCCAGCTTTCCTGATGAGGTGGGAATCCCAAGGCATTATTGGATGAAGGAGAGTGAGATGAGAATTCCTCACTGTGTTCTAATGAGGACCAAATGTATTAGCTGTGACTTATGGAATAACGATACAAACACATTCCTGTATAGACCTGCTACTTTTCTTTTTTTTTTTTTTTTTTTTTTGAAACCGGGGTTTAAACCCGGGGCCCCTCGGCCACTGAGCCACATCCCCTGCCCTATTTTTTTGTATTTTATTTAGAGACAGGGTCTCACTGAGTTGCTTAAGGCCTCGCTAAGTTGCTGAGGCTGGCTTTGAACTCGGGATCCTCCTGACTCAGCCTCCCAAGTCGCTTGGATTACAGGTGTGCGCCACCACGCCCGGCTGACCTGCTACTTTTCAAAGCAGTGCCATTATGTCTTCTGTTTCTTGCAATAACACTGCTAAATGGTCCTAAGAAATGCCATCGATGGCAGAGTGGGATTAAAGACACAAAAAGAAAAGATGTGCGTATGCCAGGCAGGAAGGTGGTGAAGGACTTAGCTGCAGATGGTGGAGAAGCCTTTTAAATGTTTTCTTTCCAGGAAGGGACTGGGATCTGCCAGCCTGTGTGTCTGTGTGCATTCTTGAGAAGCATACACAATGAATGAGCACATAAGAAAGGAGGGTAAGAGTTAGCTAAATTAGAAGCCCAAAGATTTTTCTTGAAGGAGAAGAGGATAATTATGCAGTACCCTATCAGCTCTGCATGAATTACCTGTGGTAAGCCATTCATCACGAATACATGGCTTCTCCCCATCCTCCACACTGCCCCATCAAATGCAAAAGAGTCTGGCCAGAAGGCCTTTGTGTGGACAGGGGATGCTCTAACAGGTAAGACCCACTATGGGAAGCTGAAAAGAAGGGAACAGAAGCGCTGAAGGTATATCAAGATTGCTCTTGTCTAATGGAAAGGTAAAGGAATTGTAATATGTTCACTTTGGCAGCTGCAGAAATGCAAAACCTGAGTGACTGTGTCAGAAAGGGGAATCACCGCCTTGCTTGTGCAGTTCAGGAAACCAGGCAGGGATGGAGGATGGGGCGCCCCACCCACTCGTGGCTCACTCTCTGGTGTTTCATGCTCCACCTGAGCAGGGAACACATTGACATCGCCCCCCCCCCCAAAAAAAAAATCTACCTATGAAAACAGGGACAGAATTTGCTTACCAATTGGAAGAAAATAACAAAATATAATGTATTTTTAATACATAAAACAAAAAAATACCCAAAGTCTAACGAAGTTTGTTCTTGTTATTTCAACAAAGCAAATTGTTTTGGAACTTGCTCATTTTCAATGGAGTAAAATGCAAGCAGTGATGACAGGCCTTTTGACATGCGCGGCATCTCCCTTACCCTCTTGGGGCAACTGCCGAGCATAGCCCGTGGGTTCACACAGCCCTGGACTCACTGGCAGAAAGACGGTGTTTACATGTTCTTAATTGGATCCCTGAAGCCCAGAAGCTCCTCAGGAATTCTTTTAAGCACAGATTAACCTCAGTAGTTAGAGGTTGTTTCTTCTGCTATGAGACAGTTTGCAGAAAAGTTGTAAAAGGCAGGTATGCATCTGGAAAAGGTCATTCTTCATCAGGAGACTGGCAGGAAGTAAGAAGAGTAATGATCATGTCGCTGGGAGGGGTAGCTGTGGAGATGAGGGTGGCTTACACATGCATCTCTCAGCAGGGGAAATGGAACTAAAAAGGGTAAACATTGGTGACAACACGGTGACTTGTCAGAGGAGCCCTCAGAGCTGGGTTTACTGCTGCCTTGATTCAGCGTTTTCTTTCCCTTTTTATATGTACTTACAGATGTGTGCTGCATAAATGACATTTTGAATGACAATGGACTGCAAAAATCAATGTTGATCCACCAAAATATAATGAGGCTGAAATTTTTCTATTATTTACTTATGACATAGCCATTGAAATATCATAGTGCTATATATCTTTTTATTGGTACTGAAGATTTAACCCAGGGGTGCTTTATTGCTGAGTTACATCCCCAGCCTTTTGTATTTTATATGTTAAGAGAGGGTCTCGCTGAGTTTCTTAGTTGCTGGGACTGACCTTGAACATGTGATCCTCCTGCCTCAGTCTGCCAAGTGACTGGGATTATAGGTGTGTAACATGGAGCTGAACCATGAAATATATTTCTGACATGCTGGTGGTGATATTGGTAAGCATACCTACTGCACTGTCAATCATATAAAAGTATAATACATGCAATTATGTACAATACATAATACATGATAATAATGACTGAGATTTAGTTAATTAATTGATATGACATGATTTGTGCATTTACTATATTATACTTTTACCATTATCTTATGATATAAACCCTCCTATTTATAAAAAATAAAGTCTTTTGTAAAGCAACTGTTTGCCACATACCTTGATAGCAGATGATTGCCCTATATAGCCCATGTTTGTATGAATACACTTTATCATGGTCACACAATGATCAAGTTATCTGACAATACACTTTCCAGAATATATCGCCATCATTAAGCAACAGACTACTATGTTTATTTTTTACTGGTTGCAAATGAAATGCATACTTTTAGGATAATGAATCTTAAGGTACAACATAAAAAAATGAAGTGTAAAATTAACCTGTAGCTCTACCACCCAAAGTCCATGAAAGCAAACATTTTTGTGGATTTTCTGCAAATACTTTATTATTAATTTTAAATATTAGTTTCAGAGTAGAGTTTTTAATCACTATTTCTTAATTCAACACTTCAAAATGAGTGACTTTCTACATGTCCATATTTTCTCCCACAGCATCTATGTTAAAGGCTATTAAACATTCAATTCACTCAATGAAGCATCCACTTCATCGAATGAGCACATCTGCATGACTTTGATCGATATCCTATTTTGAGGCAATTAAGTCATTTCCTTTTTTTGTTTGTTATTGTAAGGGATTTTCAATAAACATTTGTATACATGTGTACTTGCCTTATTTAAAATTATTTCCCTATAGAATATTTCCAGAATTGTAATTTTAGGATCCAACACATGGGAATTTTCTATTTTCTGGTGCAGTGATTTCTTGCAGACACAGCTCAATTTGCCTTCTCTTGTGCAGGAGAAGAGGTAAGTTACTTAGGCAAAGCCAGCCTAAGTAACTGTCCTTAATGATTAATTGAAAGAGAGGTTCCAAGAAGATCTGACCAAAATTCTTCCCTGAACCTGTCTTCTCCTTGTTCACACTAGAAATTCCTTTAACAACAATTTTATTTAACAATTTTATTTAAACAATTTTATTTAAAAAGAAGCAGGTGCTCTCCCATAAATAGCTGCAGAGAAGAAAGATTTCAGCTAAATTCTCGCAGTGCCTGTAGGCATTAGATCTCATGTGTCCCTGAACGGCCCCTATGGTGAAGGCTTAGCCCCCAGGGAGGCACTGTTGGGAGGTAGAGGACTCTTTAAGAGATGGAGCCTGTTGGGGAGTCTTCCAGGTAGCGGGGTATGTCCTGAAGGGAACTGTGGAACCCCAGCCCCTTCTTCTTCCTCTCTTTCACGCCCTGGTCATGAGCGGAGTCACTTTGTTCCATCATGCTCTTCCTGCCATGATGTCCTACCTTACCAGAAGCCCAAAAGCAATGGGGCCAACTGAACAGGGACTAAAATCTCCATGAACTGTGGGTCAATAAGCCTTTTTCTCTTTATTAGTTGTGTCAGCCAGGTTTTGTTACTGTCACAAGTACCTGAAATGATCAACTTAAAGGAAGAGAGGTTTATTTTTGGTTAACAGTTTGGGAGGTTTCATCCATGGTCATTTGACCCTGTTGCTTTGGACTTGTTAGTGAGGCAGCACATCATGGTGGCAATGCATGGAGAAGGAGGTTGTTCACCTCAAGGCAACTGGGAAACGAAGAGGGAGGCAGGAAAGGGCTGGAGTCCCAGTATTGCTTTCAAGGGTATGTCTCCAATGACCTCACTTACTTTACACTAGGCCCTACCTACAGAAGGTTCCACCACCTCAATAACATCAAGCCTGCAAAACAAGGGCCTCTGGGGGACATTCAGGGTCCAAACTATAGCATGAATGAACTCAGACACTTTGTTATAGTGACAGAAGGATGACTAACACAATGTGATTAAATAATGTGTCCTTCTCCATTCCGCATATACCAACATAATTTTATAAACAGAGAAAGCCAGGACATTAGTAAATGGAAAGAGTAGGAAGCTATAGGAAAAAACTGGGCACACATAAGGCAGAATTCATACCTGTCACAATGGTCCCTTGCCAGTTTTGATAGGAGAGAAGACATACCTAGCTCTTTCCCCTCACAATAAATACATAATTATATAATAAATTCTTTTATTTTTAGTGCTGAGGATTGATATCAGGAGCATTCTACCACTAAACTACATTCCTCAACTCCTTTTATTTTATGTTGTTCTTTTTTAAATTTTGAGACAGGATTACTAACTTCTGAGGCTGTCTTCAAATTTGAAATCCTCTTGCCTCAGCTTCTCAAGTCATTAGAATTATAGGTGTGCACCCATGTCCAGCTTAAATAATAAATTCTTAAGAATCAGAATCAATTGCCTGTTTAGTTAAGAACCTACATATATATATTGAAGGACTTCTGGCTCCCAATAAGCTGGACTGATGGAAATTAATTTACCCTCATTCCTGAAGCAACAACCACAGAATGAAAGAACATATAAGTAAACATGGTTTTTGGGACGTTGGATATGACGTTTGACTCCTGATAGACAATTGAGTGTCACCTCTGAGAAATGGAAAACAAATGAGTTAAATCTTAGGATTGGCCAAATTTACTAATAACAGAGTTGGTATATTGCAATAATAAGAGGCAAAACCCAGGTGGAATCCAGCAGACTCATGGGTTGACAAGACAAAGCTCTGAGTCAGAGAAGAACAAGGCAGCTAGGGACCAAAGGACAGATTATTGGAGAATATACAGTGCAAAGATAAAGAAGTCCAGAAATCTGTAAGGAGTTCCCATAAGAATTCAGCAGAACGTTGATAATTTGAAGAATATACTTATTACTGGAAAAATAACTATATGAAAAGATTGAGAGACAGTGCCCCAGAGCTGACAAGGGACAGGACTAGAACCTGTTTCCAACATCCAGGATGGATAATCCCATAATTTTTGGATTATTGGATAATAAATAAAAAGGGATTTAGTAAATAGTAGGAAATAATTACCACCAACCACACGACAGGCCACTCTGATACTGGGCAAATGTTGGGGAGGGAGGATGACTGCTAATGGGAATGGAGTTTCTTTGCGGGGGAGGAACTGGTCCAAAATTAGATTGTGCTGATAATTGTATAATTCAATAAAATATTAAAAACACTGAATTACCTGCATATATGTTCCATAGAGATATACTTTCTGAGAAAAGACAAAATAAATACTTTTCACAAACATGCAAAAGAAGAAACATTCACTAGAATCACCCTTGTACTGAGGGAAGTGGTAAAAGAAAATTTTTTCTTTCTCCTTGGGTAGGAAGAATGTAGAATGAATCAGGCATTATTAACTCGTGTGCATATGTAACTATAGAACTGATGGGATTCTACATTCATGTATAACCAGAAGAATGAGAAATTACACTCCATTATATATGATGTATTAAAGTGTGTTCTACTCTCATGTATAACTAATTAAAACAAAAGAATTAAAATATATATTGAACTTCAAAAAATACATTAATTAGGCACATTTGTGGGATTCACTGTAATATTTCAATATGTGCACACAGCATGCACTGATCATACCCAGGCACATTTCCATCCTTGGCCCACCTCTCCACCCACCCCAGCACCATCCCTTGTCATCACTCTTCGATTTTCAGGTTGAATGGTGTTTTTCGGTTACACACATGAGACAGACTATGGTATCATATGGAGGACAACTAATACCAGAAGTATGGATATGAACAAAGGAATGGAGAAAATCAGAAAGGGCAACTACATAGGTAATGTATAGAATTATTCCTATTACTTATATCTCTTTGAAATACAATGTGATTTTTAAACAACAATGTTTTTTGAGTTTCATAATATGTGTTTAAATAAAATCATGAAAAATATATCATAAAAACATGGAAGGGAGAAATAGAAGAGTACTATTTTAAGGTTCATATGTAGATTCCTGTCATAGCACATAATGGTAAAATGTTATAAGGTAAAACTGTAAACTACGACCATTAACTCTAACTTTGAGACAATAAAACAAAGATTAATAGCTAATGATCCAAACACCAAGTAAAGAGAATGTTAAATAAATAATAATAAACAGAAGCAAAAAGAAGAGGAAAAGAAAAAAGAAAGCATGGAAGAAATAGAATAGAAAATAGTGATATTATAGTCTTGAATGGAACCATATTAATAATTATATTAGTTTTAAAGGATAAAAAATATCACATTGAATTTAAAAATCAAGGCCTAACTTTACATTTGTTGTACCCAAAGAAAATAAAATCATCCAAGTCGATCACGTAAAGCCAAAAGAAGCCTTTATTTTAGCTGGCCAGCAACAATTGCCCTTACTCCTAAAAGCGGGGTGCCAGGAAATTGTGCGTCAGTTCTTTTATTGCCAACTTTTATAGGGCGTGGGAAGGGACCAGGGTGGGGCTATAGGGAGGGGAAGAGGTTAGGGTGGGCTATAGGGAGGGGATCTGGGACTGGGGAAGGCTATAGGGAGGGGATCTGGGATTGGGGGTGGGGCTGACCCTCCCAATAACGATGGAGAATCTCCCTGGGGAACATCGACATTTCAATCTGTTTTCTGTGGCTATAACACATTGACTGTGAAATATACTTTAAATATAGAGATAGAAATAGGTTGAAAGTCAAGAGTAGAAAATGTCACATCATGCTAACAGTAATCAAAAGAAAGCGGAAGTGTTCATGTTAATATTGGAAAGATAGACTTCAGAACAAAGAATGTTGACATGGAGACTGAAGATCATTATGCAATCATAAGAAATCACATCACCTAGATGAAATGAAACCCAAACATGGCTGCCCAATACCAGCAGTTTAAAAATACATGAAGCAAACCAGACAGATTTGGATGGAGAAAGAGACAAATTCCATCAGAGAGATTCCAACAGTGCATTTTTAATAATTGATAAAACAAGTACACAGAAATTCAGCAAAGATACAGAAGGCAAGAGTAAACATTTATTCATGTGTACAAAAACACATCCCAAGATAGACAATATTGCAGAGCAAGAAACAAATCTCAATAAGTTTTAAGATTTCAAGTCATATGAACTATATTCTCTGACCACAATGGAAATAAATTAGGAATCAATAACAGAAAGCGATCTGGAAAATAACCCCAAATTTGAAAACAAGAGCACATTCCAAATAGCCTTTGAATTAAAAATAAATCAAAAAGGAAATTGAAATTATTTTAGACTGAATAAAAATATTATACAATACGCAATTTAATGGAAGAAGCAACAAGAGTATTACTTAGGGAAGGATTTATAGCATACAAATTTATAGACAGCATATATTCGATACAAAGAAAAGGTCTCAAATTATTTACCACAGTCTTTCCCTTAAGAGGGAACCGTTTAAATCAAAGGAGGTAAAGGACAGGACATAAGGAAGATTAGAGATGAATCCATAAAACAGTAAATAAAAATAGATGAATATGAATAAAACTAACGCCAGATCTTCATAAAAGTCAATAAAACTGATAAACCTCCTCCCTGAATGATAACTCGGGCAACAAAGAGAGAGAGAAAAAAAAAGAACAGTACCAGGAAGAATGAAGTGGTATCAGGGGAGATTCTACAGAACAAAAGGTATATCGTAAGATCATTCATCAGCTCAGGTGAAATGGACAGATTTCTTGAAAGACACAAACTGCCAAAACTTAGAAGAGACAGGTGTGTTAAATTGTCTCATGTCTTTTGAAAACATAAATTACATAGATTAAATTGTTTCAGATAAAGCCAGGTGTGGTCTGTAGTCCCAGCTGCTCAGGAGGAGCTCTTGAACCCAGGAGCTCTAGATGAGAGACCAGCCTGAGGACAACATAGCAAGATTCCTGCTTAAACACACACACACACACCCACACACACACCAGAAAATAAAAAGAGAAGAAAACATCTTCCCAAAACCATGTAACTCCAGATCCAGATGGCTTTGCTGGTGAATTGCCCTTAAGGAAGAAATGATCCAAACTCTACACAATTGCTGAGAAATTAGGCGAGGAAGGGGCACTTCCCAATTCACTTTGTGAGGCTAGCATTGCAATTCTATCACAACAAAGAAGAAAGAGAAATAGAAATCAACCTCCTTTGTGAATATAAAAGCCACTTTAAAAATAGCAAATCGAATCTAATAGTATATTAAAAGGATATTTCACCATGGAAAATTGGGATTTATTTCTAGAATACAAATTGATTGACTATTTGAAAATCAATCCAAGTAATAGAACATATTAACAAACTAAAGAAAAAAAAAAGTCATGTAATGGTATCAACAGGGACATGAAAAAGAATTTGATAAGGAATTAGCAACATGAACAGATTTCTTCAATGTGATGAGGGGTATTTATGAAAAACCTATGGTTGCATTGTGATTAATGTGAAAACTGAATGCTTTCCCCCTAAGATTGAGAAAAGAATGTCTGTTTTTCAACTCCAGTGTTTAATAATGGACTGGAGGTTTTATCTAGCCTGATTAAGCATTAAAGAGGAAAACAAAAACATCCAGATGAGAAAGTAAACTGTCTTTATTCACAGATGATATGATGACCTGTGAACAAAATCTGATGAAAATCTGAAAAATCTGTCTGCCTTTGAGCCATTTTGCTCCAGGTTCCAAGAAGCAACTCTGGGAAGCAGAGAAATGCTCCAACCATTGCTGCATCTGGGTTGCAGTTAACAGTCATTAGCAGCTGACAAGCAACCCTGTCTCAGAGTGCAATCTCATTTGCTTCTTTTTCTCTGCTCTGCAGGACTCCGTGGATGCACATTCAAGTGTCTATGTGTACATATTTCCAAAAAGCTCTGGGTAAACAGTGATTTGCCCCAGAATGGAACTGTTATGCTTGGGAAAATAGGCTTCCATAGTGCAATAAAACCAATTTAATGCTTTCCCAAAGATGAAATGAAATCACTCCCAATGTTGGGAGTAAGGTTGGAAGAGAAGTTCTTCCTAACACAGGATTCTTTTCTGCTCCTATTGCATATTATGAAAGATTCACAACCCTTGGCTTTAGAGTTTGATATCACAGATAAATTTTATGAGGGGAAA
>JAJEJO010051499.1:0-54214 GCA_020662805.1 Glaucomys volans
GTTTAGAGTATATTGTTATGCAGATTTCATGGTTCTCTTGATAGTTTCTATTAATTTATGAGAATCTGGCCTATATAATAAGTTATTAATCTCTCTGAAATGGGATTCAATTTAAGAATTTAGAAATTGACTTTTACTTTCTTTTAAATTATTATGATAGTTTTACAGTTATGCATGGGACTTGGTTTCATCCTGACAAACTTATGTGTGTGGAAATCAATTTGTTTGGATCTCCCTTGGCCCTCCCTCTTTGCCTTCTCATCCTCCCTCACCTGTCCCATTCTCCTTCCTCTCCTCTACTAGACATCTTTTTGCTCATCTGTGAATTTGTATTTGATTGATAACTCATGTTATCTTTCCCTCCCCACTTGCTTTATTTTACTCTAACTTCCATTTTTGAGAAAACATGTTTGACCTTTGAGTTTCTGAGGTTGGTTAATTTTACATGCAAGATATTCTCTATTTCCATCCATTTACCAACAAATAATTTCATTCATTTTATGAATGTGTAGAATGTATATATCACATATATGATATATAATATATATGATATTAATGTATGCATCATGTTATATATATAATATTATATATACTATATAATATATATAATGTATAATATATAATATATATAACATAAATATATAATATATGTATTATCATATATCCATATACATCTATATGTACATATGTGTGTACATATACATTTACATGTGTGTATGTATATGTATATATATGTAATATACCTGGATATACCTGGGTTGATTGTATTATATTGTATACAATACCTGGGTTGGTTGTATATTATGAATTTGTTACTGTGAATATTGATGTGGCAGTGTTACCATAGTATGCTAAATTTAGATCTTTTGGGAAAATAGGAAGGAGTGGAACAGCTGGATTATATTATGGTCTTATGCCTATTTTTTGTTGTTCTTAGTTATCATGACAGTAGAATGTATTTTCAGATATCATACATTCATAGACTATCACTTCCTATATTTGTGGTTGTACATGATGTGCAGTTAGACTGGTCATGCATTCATATATGAGCATAGGAAAGTTAGGTCTGATTCACTCTACTGTCATTCCCATAGTCATCCCCCTCCTTTCCCTCACTCTGCACCATCCAATCCAGTGAACCTCCTCTCCTCCATCGCTCTGCCTGTTGTGAGTCAGCATCCAATATTAGACAGAACATTCAGCCTTTGGATTTTTGGGATTGGCTTATTTCACTTAGCAGGATAGTCTCCAGTTCTATCTATTTACTGGCAAATGTCATAATTTTATTCTTCTTTTTCACTGAATAATAGTTCATTTTGTGTATGTACCACATTTTCTTTATCCATGCGTGTGTTGAGAGGCATCTAGGTTGGTTTCATAGCTTGGGTATTATGAATTGAGCTGCTGTAAAATTGATGTGGCCACATCACTATAGTAGGCCAATTTTACTTGTTCTGGGTATATGCTGAGAGTGGGGTTATTTTGTCAAATGGTGGATCCATTCCTAGTTTTCTGAGGAATTGCCATATTGCTAATGGGCTACACCACTTTTCAGGCCCACCAGTAATGTATGATTTGTACCTTTTCCCCTGCATTCTTGCCAACATATACTCTTATTGTGTGCTTTATAATTGCCATTCTGACTGCAGTGAGAGGAAGAGTCAGTGTAGTGTTGATTTTCTCTAATTGTGAGTGATATTGGACATTTTTTCATATATTTGTTGACTGATCATATTTCTTCTGTGAAGTATCTGTTCAGTTCTGAGGCCCACTTACTGACTGGGTTATTTGGGGTTGTTTGGTGTTAAGTTTTTTGAGTTCTTTATATATCCTGGAGATTAATGCTGTATCTGAGATGCAGGTGTCAACGATTTCCTCCCATTCTGGGGGCTTTCTCTTCATGTTATTGATTGTTTCCTTTGCTGTGAAGAAGCTTTTTAGTTTGATTTATGATTTTATATTTATTTTATCCCACTTATTGATTCATGATTTTATTTCTTGTACTTTAGGAGTCTTGTTGAGGAAATTGGTTCCTAAGCTGACATGATGGAGAGTTTTTCCTACATTTTCCTCTGATAGATGCAATGTTTCTGGTTTAATGCCTGAGTCCTTGATCCAGTTTGAGTTGAATTTTGTGCTGGGTAAGATGTAGGGTTTAAATTTCATTCTACTGCATGTGGATTTCCTGTTTTCCAGCACCTTTTGTTGAAGACGCTATCTTTTCTTCAATGTGTGTTTATGGTGCCTTTGCCTAGTATGAGATAACTATATTTATTTATTTTCTTATTTATTTATTTTTTATTTTTACAGACTCCATTTTGATTCATTGTACACAAATGGGGTTCAACTATTCATGTCTGTGATTATGCATGATGTAGATTCATACCATTCATGTAATCATACATGTATAGGGTAATGCCTGTTTCATTCCACCATTTTTCATACCACGACCCTTCCCCATCTAATTTCCCTCTACGTAATCTGAAGTTCCTCCATTCTTCTCTCACCCCTACCCCCCAACCCGATTATATATCATCATGCACTTATCAGGGAAAACATTTGGCGTTTGGTGTTTTGGGATTGGCTTATTTCCTTAGCATGATATTCTCCAATTCCATCCATTTATCTGCAAATGCCATAATATTATTCTTCTTTATGGCTGAATAATATTCCATTATGTATATATACCATAGTTTCTTTAGTCATTCATCTGTTGAAGGGCATCTAGGTTGGTTCTGTAGTCTAGCTATTGTGAATTGAGCTGCTATAAACATTGATGTGGCTGCATTAATTAAAATTAGTAGGCTAATTTTAAGTCCTTTGGGTATAAACTGAGCCGTGGGATAACTGGGTCAAAAGGTGGGTCCAATCCAAGTTTTCTGAGGAATCTCCACACTGTTTTCCACAGTGGCTGTACCAATTTGCAACTCCATCAGCATTGTAAAAGTGTGCCATTTTCCCCACAGCCATGCCAGCATCTATTATTGTTTGCTTTCTTGATAATAGCCATTCTAATTAGAGTAAGATGAAATCTTAGAGTTGTTTTAATTTGCATTTCTCTAATTATGAGATATGTTGAACACTTTTTCATATATTTATTATTTGCCTGTATATCATCTTCTGTATAGTGTCTGTTTAGTTCCTTGACCCATTTATTGACTGGGCTCTTTGTGTTTTTGGTGTAAAATTTTGTAAGTTCTTTATAAATTTTGGTGATTAGTGCTCTATCTGAAGTGCACGTGGAAAAGATTTTCTCCCACTCTGCAGGCTCTCTTCACAATATTGAAAACTATATTTATGTGGGTTTGTCTATGCATCTTGTACTGTGTACCATTTGTCTTCATATCTGTTTTGGTGCCAATACCATGTCTTTTTTTGTTACTATAGCTCTGTAGTATAATTTAAGTTCTGGTATTGTAATGCCTCCTGCTTTACTTTTCTCATGGAGGAATGATTTGGCTATTCCCAGCTTCTTTTTTCAAGTGAAATTTCGTGACTGTTGTATCTATTTCTATGAAGAACATCACTGGAACCTTAATAGGAATTTGATTAGATCTGTATAGCACTTTTGGTAGTATAGCCATTTTTAATAATACCTATCCAAAAATATGCAAGATCTTTCCATCTTCCCAGGTCTTCTTCAACTTCTTCCTTTAGAGTTCTGTAGTTTTCATTGTAGAGGTTGTTCACTTATTTCGTTAGATTGATTCACAAATATTTTGTTTTATTTTCAAGGCTCTTTTTTTTATTTTTTTGAACCGGGGATTGAACTCAGGGGCACTCTGCCACTGAACCACATCCCCCAGCCCTATTTTGTATTTTATTTAGAGACAGGGTCTCACTGAGTTGCTTAGGGCCTCACTAAGTTGCTGAGGCTGGCTTTGAACTCGTGATCCTCCTGACTCAGCCTCCCGAGTCACTTGGATTACAGGCGTGCACCACCACACCTGGCTCAAGGCTCTTTTGAATGGAACAGTTTTCTTAATTTCTCTTTCAGTTGATTCATCAACAGTATATAGGAATGCAATTGATTCATGGGTGTTAACTTTTTATCCTGCTACATTGTTGAATTCATTTATTAGTTCTAGAAAATTTTCAGTAGAATTTCTGTGTCTTTAAAATATAGAATCTCATTGTCAGCAAATAGGGATAGTTTGAATTCTGTTCTCATGCATATCCCTTTAATTTCTTTCTTCTCTCTAATTTCTCTGGCTAAAGTTTCCAGAACTATGTTGAATAGGAAAAGTGAAAGAGGGCATCCCTGTCTTGTTCCAATTTTTAGAGGGAATGCTTTCAATTAGTCTCCATTTAAAATGATGTTGGCATTGGGTTTACCTTATACAGCCTTTACAATGTTGAGGTGTATCTCTCCTATTCCTAGTTTTTCTAGTGAATGAATTCTGTAATTTTTTTTTGTGGTGCTGGGGACTGAACCCAGGGCCTTGTGCTTGTGAGGCAAACTCTCTACCAACTGAGCTATATCCCCAGCCCTGAATTCTGTATTTTGTCAAATGTCTTTTTGACATGTATTGACATAGTCATGTGGTTTGTGCCTTTAAGTCTACCAATGGGATGAATTATATGTTCTAATTTCCATATGTTGGAACAACCTTGCATCCCTGGGAAGAACCTCACTTGAGCATCGTGCACTCCCTTTTAAATATGTTTTCATATGCAACTTGCCAGGATTATATTGAGAATTTTTTCATCTCTATTTATCATGGATATTGATTGGAAAATTTCTTTCCCTGATGTGCCTTTTTTTTTTTTTTGTTACCAGCATGATACTAACTTCATACAATTAGTTTGGAAAGCCTACCCCCTTCCTTACTTCATGGAATAAATTGAGGAGTACTGCTGTTTGTTCTTTGAGGGTCTGGTAGAACTCAGTTAAACATCTATGTACTCCTGGGCTTTTCTTTCTTGGTAGGCTTTTGATGGCATCTTCAAATTCATTGCTTGAATTTGATCTGTTTAGATTTTTTATGTCTTTCTGACAGAATTTGTGTAGGTCATATGTCTGTTGAAATTTTTGATGTCTTCAACATTCTACATTTTATTAGAGAATAAATTTTCAAAATAGTTTCTGAATATCATCTGTATTTCAGTAGTGTCTACTGTGGGATATTTCCTTTTTCATTGTGAATTTTAGGAATTTGCATGTTCTCTTTCTTTTTCTTGATTAGTTTGTCTAAGGGTTTATCAATTTTATTTTTTGAAAGAACCAACTTTTTGTTGTGTTGCTAGTTTGAGGGTTTTTTTTTTTTTGTTTCAATTTCATTTATTTCTGCTCTGATTTTAATTATTTCCTGTCTTCTTTCTTTTTCTGGTGCTTTGTGATGAAATGTTAGATTACTTATTAGGAGACTTTCTATTCTTTAAATGAATGAGCTCAATGCAATTAACTTTCCTCTTATCACTGCCCTCATATTGTCCCAGAGATTTTGATATGTTGTATTTCTATTCTCATTTACCTGTGTTATTTTTTAAAATTTCATCCTTGATTTCTTCTGCTATCCTTTGGTATTCAATAGAGTTTTGTTTAATTTCCAGGTGTTATAGAAGATTCTGTTTGGCATTTTAGTTTTGATTTCTAATTTCATTCTATTAGGATCTCGTAGAATGAAAGATATTATCTCTATTTTTTGTATTTGTTCAGAGTTGCTTTGCAGCACAACATATGGTCTATTTTAGAGAAGGTTCGTGTGCTGCTGTGTAAAAGGTATGTTCAGTATTCAGTGAATGAGATGTCCTATATATGTCTGTTAAGTCTAAATTATTAATTGCATGTTTTAGTTTTACAGCTTCTTTGTTAGGTTTTTGTTTGGAGGATCACTCCAGTGGTGAGAAAGATGTCTCAAAGTTACCCAGTATTATTATGTTGTGGCAATTTCATTCTAGAAATTGAGAAGGATTTGTTTGATGCATATAGAGGCTCATTTGGGGCATAAATATTTATGATTGTTATGACTTGTTGATATGTAATTTCCTGAAGCAGTATGAAATGTCCTTCTCTGTCCCTCTGACTAACTTTGGATTGAAGTCCACTTTATCTGATACGAGGATAAAATGCTTTTTTATGAGATCCACATGAGTTACGTTTTTTCCCATTCTTTTACCTTCAGTCTGTGTAGGTCTTTGCTGATGAGGTAAGTGTCTTGGAGACAGTGTGTTGTTGGGTTTTCTTCTTTAATCCATTCTGCCAATCTATATATTTTGATTGATGAGTTTAGGTCATTAACATTAATGTTGTTGAGATATGATTTTTATTTACTGTCATTTTGATTTATTTGTGGTTTTCAATTTAAATTAGTTTCTTCTTTGATTGACAGTTCATCTAGTATAGTTCCTTTCTTTGCTGGTCTTCACTTTTATTTTTTTATTTCTTCATGAAATATTTTATTGAGTATGTTTTGTAGAGTATGCTTTCCCCTTTTAATTCTTTTAACTTTTACTTATCATGGAATGTTTTTATTTCATCATCAGTTTTGCTGGGTATCATTTTTGGCTGGCATCTGTTTTCTTTCAGAGCTTGATATTTATTGTTCCTAGCTTTGAGGATCTGGGTTGAGAAATCAGGTGAGATCCAGATTGGTTTCCCTCTCAATGTGATTTGTCAGTTTTCTATGGCAGTCTTTAGAATTCTATACTTAACTCTGTATGTTGGGCATTTTCATAATTGTGTACCTTTGTGTGGGTGTATTCTAATTTTTTATATTTGGGGTCTTGTAAACCTCTTGCATCTGATTTTCCATTTCATTCTTTAGGTTTGGGAAATTTTCTGATATTTATTTTTAAAACATTTTAAAATTTGTTCTAATTTGTTGTACATGACAGTAGAATGCTTTTATCCATTTTGATAGATCATCCATAAATGGAGTATAATCTCTCATTTTTCTGATTACACATATTGTAGGATCATATCAGTCATATATGTTCATGAAGTAATAATGTCTGTATTACTCTATCACTGATATTATTTCATTGAAAATATTGTGCATTGCTTTGATTTCTCTCTCCAAGACTTCATCTAGCTCAATAAATCTTCAATTTGATCTTTTCAGGTTATTTTATATTTTTTGGAAGTTCTGTTTATGATCTCTTAACATCTTTTCTACATGGTCAACTTTATTCCTAAGATTATATATTTTGCCTTCATTATCTAAAACTCTGTCTTCTAAGTGGTCTAGTCTGTTGGTGATGCTTTGAGTTGAACATTTAATTTGGTTCATTGATACTTTCATTTCAAGTATTTCCGCTTTATTTATTTTTTATTTACTTATTGATTCATTGAACACAAATGGAGTACAGCTATTGTTTCTCTGGTTGTACACAAAGTAGAGTCACACCATCTGTGCATTCATACATGTAAACAGGGCAATGATGTCTGTCACACATTCTGTTATTATTCTTACCCCCACACCCTGACCCCACCCCTCCCTTCCCTCCATGATATCCATCTTTCCTCCATTCTAGCCACCCTTTCCCCCCCGCATAATTCATCATCATTCACTTATCAGAGAGACCATTCGGCCTTTGGATTTTTGGGATTGGCTGATCTCACTTAGCATAACAGTCTCCAACATCATCCATTTACCTACAAATGCCATAATTTTATTCTTCTTTATGGCTGAATAATACTCCTTTGTGTATATATATATATACCACAGTTTCTTTATCCATTCATCTATTGAAGGGCATCTAGGTTGGTTCCACAATCTAGCTATTGTGAATTGAGCAGCTATGAACATTGATGTGGCTGCATCACTGTAGTAATCTGATTTTAAGTCCTTTGGGTATAGGCCAAGGAGTGGGATAGCTGGGTCAAATGGTGGATCCATTCCAAGTTTCCTAAGGAATTTCCACACTGCTTTCCAGAGTGGCTGCACCAACTTGCACTCCCACCAGCAATGTATGAATGTACCCTTTTCCCCACATCCTTGCCAACACCTGTTGTTGCCTGTATTCTTAATAAGAGACATTCTAATTGGGGTAAGATGAAATCTTAAGGTGGTTTTGATTTGCATTTCTCTTATAACAAGGGATGTTGAACATTTTTTCATGAATCTGTTGATTGCTTGTAGATCTTCCTCTGTAAAGTGTCTGTTCATTTCCTTGGCCCATTTATTGATTGGGTTATTAGTGTTCTTAGTGTAAAGATTTTTGAGTACTTTGTAGCTTCTGGAGATTAGTGCTCTGTCTGAAGTGTATGTAGCAAAGATTTTCTCCCACTCTGAAGGCTCTCTCTTCACATTGCTGATTGTTTCCTTTGCTGAGAAAAAGGAGCCAAAAACATACAATGGAGAAAAGATAGCCTCTTCAACAAATGGTGCTGGGAAAACTGGAAATCCATATGCAACAAAATGAAACAAAATCCATATCTCTCACACTGTACAAAACTCAACTCAAAGTGGATCAAGGACCTAGGAATTAGATCAGAGACTCTGCACCTAATAGAAGAGAAAATAGGTCCAAATCTTCATTATGTTGGCCTAGGACAAGATTTCCTTAACGTGACTCCCAAAGTGCAAGAAATAAAAGTATGAATCAATGATTGGGATAGAGTCAATCTGCTTGATTTTTGTTTAGAATATCTCTTTATGGAAATGATCTTTCACTTCCTGCATTTTCTCTCTGATATCATTCCTTACAACATCATTTTCCTCATATTAATTTATTTACATTCTAAACTCCTTCTCAGATATTTCTTCCACTATGGTGGTGATGGATTCTGTTATTAAGTGTCGTGGTTTGTTTGGGGTGATTTGTTCCTTTGCTTTTTCATGTTGTTTTTGTGTCTACCCATGTAAAAGTATGGATGTGAGTCAGTAGAGTTTCTACCCTGTAGACTGTAGTGTTCCTGAAGGTTTCCAGTACCTCACCACTTAAGGTAAGAACACAATGCAAACTATGTACAGCATTAAACCAGATGATTCCTGCTGTGACATCCACAATATTGTCATGATAAATAGAAATGATACAGTTATTGTGAATAATAAAAACACTAATTTTGCCAAATGACTTATTATTTTGAATGTTGAACAGGGAGAGAACAGAAGTGATGTAGGATGTGATGATTTTGAGGGTGGAGAAGAGAGGATAGAAGTAAGAATTTAAAGGAAGACTGAAAGAACAATAGAGATTGACTGTTAGTAAAAGAAAAGGGAGAAAGTTCAAGAGAAGCAGATAAATGAGAGAAAAAATATATAAAATAAACATTTTTAAAATTAAAAATAAATGTAAAAATAAAAGAATAAAAGTCAAAACTGAAATACATTAAACAAACTTCTTAGTCTCCAAAAAACTGATTCATGAAAAAAACTAGTTTCAAAAAAACTAGAAATGAGGAAAGGAAAAATCAAATATGAATAAATATAAATATCCATGAACCATTAATGTCATAATTTAGGAGAGAAAATACATAAGGGGAAAAAAAGACCTTGATGAAAAGCTGAAGAAGTGTTTCCATTGGAGTTCAAAATATTCTCAGCTTCTCTACTCAGTAGTTAGGTGGGGTTATCTGGAGTAAAATGCTTGCAGCACCTTCAGGGAGGGGTTTCTATTATGAGAGAGATAATCCTATAGGTGGGACTCCTGGGTGCAGGGTTTAGCATGGGTAGGGTCTAGGCTCTTTCACTGTATGCTAATTGGTCTGGAGATTCTCAATAAGTGCACCTCCAGAGTTCAGCAACTGTCAGTCTGTAGCCTAGGATCTCCCCTGGGATCCACTTGTGTGGTGGAGGAGCCAATTCTTAGTCCACTATGTCACCTGCTGACTGCATATTTCATGGTGTCAAGTTCAGTGTCCAGACTCAGTCTCTCCCACACCCATTCTTTTTAATTCCTGGCCAGACTACGTCTTCCAATCAGTCTTATTAGCAGCCGGATTAGAGGGGGTGGAGGAGTGTCAGATAGGATTCCATGAGCAGTTGTCCTCTGTGTCAACCTTGCATGTTTAATTTCTCCTTGTGACTTAGGTACACTCTATGTCATGCATTTTGCATTTGCCTGACCTGTATTTTGGGCCAGACTCAGGTTTGCCAGGACTTGGCTCCCTATGTTGCAAGTCCCCATTTTGTGACTTCAAAATGGTTCCTTCCTCTGTCCTCTGTGTGCCACAGAAAGAAAAGTTGTTTGGTTTTCCATTCAAGGCCGCTGTGAAGTGAACCTTTCAGTTTAGTCAGGCAGTGTCTTTCATCTGCAAACTGTATGCAGGCATGCCTCATTCCTCCTAAAAATGTGTGTTTCTTTAATTCCCTTATCCCTCCACTGTGCTCACAGAGGGACCACTCTGGCTGCAGCAGCAGTTGTGGTGCTGAAGATTTCTTCCTTATTTTATCTGCTTTGAATGTCCAGTATTAATTTCCAGTAAAGCCTCACCCGTTTTTGTTCTCCAGTCTTGCTGAGAAGCTGCCTGTCTTCTTTCTTGGTTTCACACCATGGAGAAGCCAGGAAAGTGACTTTCTCTATTCCACCATCTTGAAACCTCCTAGGCATCCCTAGAGTTTTAAGGAATCTCCAAACTGCTTTCCTGAGTGGTTGTATGTCTGCAGTCCCACCAACAATGTACAAGTGTTCCTTTCTCTCTACAAACTCACCGGCCTTTACTGTTTTTCATGTTCTTGATCCTTATCATTCTGACCAGATCAAAATTAAACCTTATGTAGAATTTCCCTGATTGCTAGAGATGTTGAACATTTTTCCTATTTTTGTTGTCTGATTGTATTTCTTCTTTTGAGAAGTTTCTGCTCAGTTTTTTTCCTTTCTGTGGATTGGATATTTTTTGGTGGTTTTTAGTTCTTGGATGTTCTGGACTAAGTTCCCCATTTAAGGAATTAATAGGGAATTAATGTAATTAATAGGAGTAAAAGAAATTAATTGCCAAGATTTTCTCTCATTCTGTAGGCTCAATTTTCACAGTTTTAATCATTACTTTTGTTGTGCAGAAAGTTTTCAGTTTGATGGCATCCCAAATACTGATCCTTGGTTTTATGTTTTGCACTTTATAGGGCTTCATGAGGAAGCTGATGCCAGCACTTTTATGTTGGAGTGTTGACATTATGTTTTCTTCTAGAAGCTGAAATTATCAGGTCTAATTTTTAATCTTTGATCCATTTCAATTTGAGGGTTGTGCAGAGTGAAAGACCAGGGCCTGATTTCATTTTTCTACAAACACCTCTCCATTTGTCCAGCACCATTCATTATAAAGGATGTCATTTCTCTAAAAATATTTTTGGCATCTTTGTCAAAGAGCATATGGCTAGAGGTTTGTGGATTTTGCTCCGTGGCTTCTTTTCTATTCCATTTCTCTTCATATCTAGTTTGATGCCAGTATCATAATGTTTTTGCTGCTATGACTCTGCTGTATAATTTTAGGTTAGGTATTTTCATGTCTCCTGCTTCAATTTTCTTGCTTACTATTGTATAGCTATTCTGGATCTCTTATTCTTCCAAATAAATTTAAGAGTTGTTTTTTCCTAACTCTGTCAAGAAGGTAATTTGTGTTTTGATTGGGATTGCATTGGATCTGTATGTTGCTTTTGGTGGTTTGGCCATTTTGACCATGTTGTTTCAGCCTGTTCAAGAACATGTGCTGTCTTTCCATCTTCTCAGTTCTTAAATGTTTTTTCTTCAGTGTTCTATTATTTATGTTGTAGAGTTCTTTTGCCTCCTTGGTTAAATTAATTCCCAGGTATTTAATTTTTTCAAGGTTATTGTGAATGAAATGTTTTTCTTGATTTCTTCCTCAGTGGAATCACTGTTGGGGTATTGGAAAACTACTGGTTTATGGGTATTGATTTTGTATCCTCTTACTTTGCTAAATGCATTTATAGGCTCTAGAAATCTTCTGGTGAAGTTTGTTTTAATCTTCTAGATATAGGATCATATTTTCAGCAAGCAGAGAGTTTGACATCTCCTATTTGTATTCTTTTTCTTTTCTTGCCTGGTCACTCTGGTAAATGTTTTGAGGACTGTATTATATATGAATGGTGAGAGTGGGCAGCCTTGTCTTGTTCCTGAATTTAGTGGACATGCTTTTAGGTTTTCTCCGTTTAGTATGTTGGCTTTGGGTTTGTCACAAATGGCCTTTGACATGTTGAGATAAGTACCTTTGATCTCTAGCTTCTCCAGCATTTTTAAAATGAATGGGGGGGGGTAGATTTTATTTAAGGTCTTTTCTGCATTGATTAAGATATCACATTACTTTTGTCCATAATTCTGTTTAAGGCATGAATTACATTTGTTCTTTTGGGTATGTTGAACTGACTTTGCATCCCTGGAATGAAACCCACTTGTTCTTGGTGCATTTTCCTTTTGATTATGGTTTGCTAATATTTTAAGGATGTTTGTATCTATATTTATCAGGGATATTGCTCTGTAGTTTTCTTTCCTTGGTGTGTCTTTGTGTGTTGAGGTATCAGGGTTATAACCAGCTTCATAAAATATACTTGGGAAAGTTTCATCCCTTTCAATTTCTTGGAATAATTTGAGAAGTGTTAGTTTCTTGAGCTGTTAATAATTTGAGCTGTTAGTTCTTTTGTAAAGGCTTGATAGAACTCAACTCAGAATCCATTAGGTCCTGCACTTTCTTATTGTGGAAGACTTTAAATTGCTATTTCAATTTACTACTTGGTATTGGTCTGCTTAGGTTTTACACATTTTTATATCTCAATTTTGGCAGATCATATGTGTCCAGGAATTTGTCAGTGTTTTCTAGATATTGCTGTTTATTCAAGTATAAATTTGCAACATAGATTCAGATAAACCTGGATTTCAGAAGGGTCTAGGGTGTGATCTCCTTTCCGTCACTGATATTGTTGATTTGTTTCCTCTCTTTCTTTTGTTGAGTTTGTCTGTTTGCCAATTTCATTTATCTTTTTCAAAGAACCAACTCTTCATTACATTGATCCTGTGTATTATTTAATTATTCTCAATTTCATTGTGACTTTGATCTTAATTATTTCCTGTCTTCTACTGGTTTGGGGTTTAGTCTGTTCTTCTTTTTCCAAGGTCTTGAGGTAGAATATAGTCTTATTTACTTGGAATCTGTCAAATTTTTAAATGTGGACGAAGAGTGCCCTAAGTTTTCCTCTTAGAACTGCTTTCATACAATCCCCGATACTTGATATGCTGAGTCTTTGGTCTCATTAGTTTCTCAGAATTTCTTAATTTCTATTCTCATTTCTTTTTTGATCAGTTCTTCAGTTGGGAGAGCATTGTTCAACCTCCCTGTATTTATGTTGTTTCTACTTTTCTTCTTTTCTGATAGAATACATGGGATTACATCAGATTGTATTTTGTACAATTTTGTCTTTCCTAATATTTGATTCTTGTCCACGAATATGATCTATTTTGGAAAGAGTTCCAGTGTTGCTGAGAAAGAGGGTAAATTTAGCTGTTTAAGGTTGGAATATTAATTAGGTTGGCTATCAGTTAGATCCACTTTATTATAGTGTTGATTAGGCTTGAAATATATTGTTTGATATTTTGATGACCTGTCTATTGGTGACAAGGGTGTGTTGAAATCACCCAGTGTTTTGGGGTTGGGATTGAACTCATTTAATATTATGCAGTATTTCTTTCATGTAATTGTGTGTGTTCACATTTGGGGCATAAATGTTTACTATTCTTGTAACTTCTTGTTGGATTGTTGATGTTACTAGGATGCAGTGGCTTCTTTTTGTCTTCTGATTAATTTTTGCTTGAAATTTATTTTACCAGAATTGAGAGATACCTGCTCCTGAATATGACCATATGCCTGGAATATTTTTTTTGCCATCCTTTTACCTTCAGTCTGGGGTTGTCTTTGCCTATAAGCTGAGTCTCTTATTATTATCATGGAGTTGTATTCTGTTTTTGACACATTCTACTAATCTGTGTCTTTTAATTGGGAAATTAAGACCATTAACATTTAGTGTTAGTGTGGATATGTGTTTGTGTTGTTTCCTGTCATATTATTGTTATATTTTATCCTGTTTTGATTCTGATTTAGTGGATTATTCTTCTGTTTAACTTCCTCTGTGGTCATTGGGAATTGTTTTTTAGTTCTTCTGTGTGAAGTATCCTTTGTAATGCTGGCTTGGTTCCCATGAATTCTTTTTGTTTATTCTCTTATTTAATATAAAAATATTTTACTTGTATTGAATTTATAGAAATTCTTGTCATTGAATGTTTTTATTTCCCCTTCAAATGTTAAGCTGTGTTTTGCTGTGTATAGTAACCTTGGTTGACAGTTTTTTTTTTTTTTTTTTTGTTTTTTTTTTTTAGGGCTTGGAATATCTCTTGCCAGGACTACTTGATATTTAGGGTCTTAATTGATAAATCAGACATGAGCCTCATTGGTTTGCCTGTAATTTGTGACCTGATGTTTCTCTCTTGTGGCTTTTAATATTCTTTCCTGTTTCTATATGTTAGGCATTTTGATTATGAAATTTCTCAGCCAGCTTCTTTTTGTACTGTAAGACCCCTCTTTGGGGTCCTGTAAGTCTTCTTTATGTGAATGTCTATCTCACTTCTCCTATGGGAGAAGTTTTCTGCAACTACCTCCCTGAAAATATTGTTTTTGCCTTTAGTTTGTATCTTCATGTTTTCTTTTATCTCAATGATTCTCAGGTTTGATCTTTTGAAGTTGTCCCAGAATTCTTGTATGTCACGGTCATGTTATATATTTTTTCCCTGTAGTACCTTCTGTGTCTGTACGGTCATACCACCTATCTTCAATGCCTGAAGTCCTGTGTTCAAAGACTGAGTTTCTAATTTTCTAGTGATGCTTTCAAGTGAGTTTTTAATTTGAGAGATCACGCCTTTCATTTCTAGGAGTTCTGTTTGGTTTCTTTTCAGTATTTTTTTATTTCTTTATTAAAGAGGTCTTTCATCTCCTGTAATTTCTCTCTTAATTCCTCCCTTATATTTTCTTCTAGTTCTTTGATCATTTTGATAATAAGGTTTTTGAAAATACTCTCTCCCTGGGTTTTAGTTCACCTCATGATCAGTGGGATCTTTGTTGGGGGATTGTGAATTTGGGGAGATTATATTTGTCTGTTTTCTTGTGTTTTCAGAGGTCTTAGTCTTGTGCCCAATTATGGTGACTTCCTCTTCTTCTCTTTCCACATGTCCTTCTATGTGTAATTATTTACTTGTTCTGGGACATCTCTGTTTTTGATGTATGAGTAGATGCCAAGGAGTTGGCCCTGAGTTTCCTCTCTTTTGTTCCTTCTGCCTCCTTGGATTATTGTTAATGGTTTGGGTGTTTTGTCTCCTCCCTGTTTTGGGTTGAATTAATGTCAGGGAATGTTTAGTTCAGCAGCAGATTCTCTAACCTGTGAACTCTTAGTGTCCCTCTGGGTACCCAGCACATCATAGAATAGGGGTGCAATAAACAATAGTGCTTACTGGTGCAAACATACCACAGAGTTAAAATAAAGTACCAGAACCTACACTGATGTCTTCAACAGTAGTTGATACCAATAAGGTAGAACAGTGAATTCAGCAGCTGTTAAAAGTGAAACCAATAATCACAAACTAGCTGTGGCTTTGAAGCCAATAGATGTCAGCCATATCATCAAAAACAGTAATGACTCTATTAGCACTAATGGTGGGGTCAGAAGTTACAATGTGAAAAATACAGTTAATTAGGGAAAAAGAAAGTGTCTTACAGAGTTTGTTAAGATTCATGAGAAAGTGAACAGAGAGAATGCAGAAGCTATGTGGTAGGTAAAGTTCATAAAAAGGTGGGAAATAGAGAAGAAACAAGGTATTGGGTGAGAGGGAAGGAGAACAATATAGTCTAGTTGTTACTAGAAAATAAGAGAGAATGAGAGGGCTGGGATTGATGCTCAGTGGTGGAGCACTTGCTGAGCACATGTGAGGCACTGGGTTTGATCCTCAGCACCACATAAAAATAAATAAAGATATCATGTCCATCCACAGCTAATTTTTTTAAAAAAGAGAATGAGTATTGAGAAAGAACAAAAATAATACAAAATAAACCATGATTATACAATCCAAAAACCTTGATCCCTCACAAGAAATGCTAAAAACTAATAATCACATTAAAATTATTTATATATGAGAGAAAAAGAGACAAATATATTTATGTATGTTCCTGAACGAATCACCACAGCTGGAACTCAGAGGTGCACACAAATGAACAGAATAACAAACAATAAAACATAATAAAAAAGTTAAAATATCCAAACTCTTAGAGACAAATGAAGAAATCTTCTCCAATGAGTTGGTCAGATATTTGATGTTGTGTATTTCCAATATATGTCTTTACAATTTTTCTTGAATTATGTAGTGACAGAGCAAGGGAAGGGGGTGTTAACCCCTTCTTGTTTTTGTGTTACCATTTGATTTGACCTAAGATTGGTGCTGTTTTATATAAGACAGACTTTCTGCTCTCCTGTATGAAGGAGAGTGAGTTAGGACTTAATGTCAGTTGGAGTAATGTCTCATAGAACCAGTTTGATGCACTCCCAGGTTACCACTTCTGCACCTTTATTTAAGGGATATTCCAGCAGTTGGCACTGAGATCTAATTGGCCTCAGATCTAATCAGGTTTTGTTGGATGGGACCTTCTTTGGAGAGAATAGATTGACCTGCTCATAGGCTTCACACCAGGAAATCTCTTCTGTGGAACTGGTATTCAGGGGCCTCCCAAGAAATCCAATCATGGTTCATGGGACTGATTATCCACTCACTGCAGCCCATGAGCAAGTCTCTCTGGATTTAGACCTGGAGTGCATTCACACTCACCTGCTCATACTGGCCGCTTTCAGATGGTCTTTGAGCTGCCAAACACAAAGGAGAAATGAATAGAGCTCCCCATTCTTCTTACAACTTGAATACTCCTATGTAGAATCTCCTCTGCCCATTTCTTCCATGTTCTATTAGGTGCAGCCGAGGTTCCTTAATAGTCACCTGCTATGATATTGTGGCTGTGTATTTATGTGTGTGTGTGTGTGTGTGTGTGTGTGTGTGTATGTGTGTATGTGCATGTGTGTTTCCTGATCTCACATGTCCTGCAGATGCCATGGTGGCATACTTATCCCCAATTGGCTCTACCTCAGCTCCTCATGGCCAGTTGAGATACAGAGCATGATTTTTAAGCACCAAAGTATGTTTTTTATGCACCAGCATATAGTGTAGTCTCTGAGTCACATAGTTTAGGCAGTATTTTTTGTTTGTTTTGGTACTGGGGATTGAATCCAGGGGCACTCCACCACTGAGCCACATCCTCAGCCCTATTTTGTATTTTATTTAGACAGGGTCTCACTCAGTTGCTTAGGACCTCGCTAAGTTGCTGAGGCTGGCTTTGAACTCACAATCCTCCTGACAGACAGGGTTTTTGATGTCAGGTTTTCTGTATCAAGACACTCCAAGGTGCAGCTTGTTGTTCAGCTTCCTCTCCTCACCCTCGCAAATCCCTAAGTCTGTACGAAATCCACTCCAGCAGTCACTGGTGGTGGGTGATGATGCTTTTTCTTCTATTTTTCATACTCAAATTTCTGAGTCCGTAAGGCTCTTTGAATGTTCAATATTTAATTTTGGTGAAATATCTCCTTCACCCACCTAGGCTGAGAAGTGGTACACCCACTGCTTTGGTTTTACACCACAGCACAGCCTAGAATGAAGCTTCCTCTATCTGTTATCTTCCAAGTCTCAGAAATTATCATTTAAAAAACATTTTCCTCATTTATACTATAAAAATCATATTCTCATTGGAATATTTTAAGCCTGGTTAGGTTAAACATTGATAGAAATGAAAATATTATGTACATTGCAAGCAATAACTTCTCTTTCTCCTCAGCCTTGCCCTTAAAAATGAAAGTAATCTAGTGTCTTTCATTATGCAAACAATAATTCATCAATATAGATCAGTATTAAGCTCATAGATATGCAAAATTTATGAATTATATTTTCCTAAATTTATAAATTACATTAAGTAGCAACTAAAATGGCATCAGAGTAAAAGAATTTTGAAAAGTTGATGTGTATTAGGGTCCTAGAATTGCCATTAAGACTGAGAATATATTTTATAGCCTTTTTATTTGATCTTAATAGTTATACATAGGAGTTGAATACATAATAGTATATATAGTCATTGTTGTACATAGTAGTATTGTTGGCTTTATCCCAACAAAATTACACATGCATGGAATTTGGTTTCAGTTCATGATTCAACCCCTGTCTGGCCCCCTTTCCCTCTGTCCTTCCTCCCCTCCGTTGTTCTCTTTCCTCTACTCTGATAGGCATCCTTTCCATTGTCTATTCAGTTTTGATTGGTTCTTTTTACTTATACATAACGTTGAAATTCCATGTGGTGTATTTATGCATGCACATAACATAATTTTTGAAGAATTCATTCTGTTGCCTTTTCTTTCTCATCCTTCCAGTTGGCCCCTCAATATTCTTCTACACTACTGATCTTCCCTATATCTTTTCAATATTCTATCATTTCCTCCTCCTTTCCTTTATTTTCTCTAGCTTCCACATATGAGAGAATACGTTCAACCTTTGAGATTCTGAGTTTGGCTTTTTTCACTTAACATGATATTCTTCATTTCTACCAATTTACTAGCAATTGACATAATTTAATTCTTCTTCATGGTGAGTAGAATAACATTGTGTATATATACAACAAGTTCTTAATCCTTTCATCCATTGATGGGCATCTGGATTGATTTCATAATGTAGTTCTTGTGAATTGGACTACTATAAACATTGAAAGAGCTCTATCACTGTAATATGCTGATTTTTGTTGTTTTACAAAAATAAATAGGAGTGGGATATCGTACTTATATTGTGGTTCCATCTCTAGTTTTCTGAGCAATCTTCAAACTTCTTTCTAGAGTGACTGTATTAGTCTGCAGTGCTTCCAACAATGCACAAGTTTTCTTTCTCCCCATAGTCTTGGCGAGCATTTATTGTTGTTTGTATTTTTGATCATTACCATTCCAACTGGAGTTATCTTACTGTAGCAGTTCCCTGACTGCTAGAAATGTTGAAAATTTTTTTTGGTATGATTGTTGTCCGTTCATGTTTCCTCTTTTGAAAAATTTCTCTTCAGTATTTTTACCCATTTATTTGTTAGATTATTTTTGGGGTGCATTAAGTTTTCTGAGTTATATATGCTGGATATTTATCCCCTATCATGCAGTAGCTAGAAAAGACTTTCAGCCATTCTCCAGGGAGAATATATTTTTGTATTCAGTTTTCTAACAGGTAAGGTAAATATCTTTCATCTAATAATAACAGAAAACACAGGAACAAATTAAGGAAAAGCAAGTCTACTTAGTCTTACCTTTTCAATTCAGAGCCCATTTCCTTTGTGAACTATTTGGAGCACAAGTGTCTAATATAGATATCTGGAATTCTGACACCATAAATGGAAGAGAATCAAGAGGACTTGAATAACATGGAGGACTTCCATGTTATTGGAAAGCCTATACCTGCAAATTTAGTTCTTCACGTTTAAATGTTTGTTATGAAAAATCAATGTCAAATTAAGTGTTGAGCAATGGCAAAGACGTACCTGTAATATAGAATACATAATGCAGAGTTTTGTAAAATTTCTCTAACAGTGAACCAAGGTACCTTTCTGATAAGGTTTGTTATTTCTGGAAAAGTAGATATTCTTTGGAATGCAGACTGATAGACCCTGATATAGAGTTGAAACTTTGGCTTATTAATTAAATAAAATACTTAAATCCTTTACTGATATGTTTTAGGGTATAAGACTACTGAGAAAAAAGATGCAGTCTGTGTTCTCAAGAAATGACTAGAATTTATGTAAACAGAAACCTCAATTAGGGCAACTCTAGACAGAGGAGCAGCATTGCAATGAGAAAGATCAGCATATGGAAGTGAAGTGGGATGAGAAGGAAGAAATTACTCTTAATTTACATAATTTATTATATTCTTATGTTCAGACAGCGTTTCATAAGAGTTTTAGTTCCGTTGTGGAATTTTGCAAATATCCTGTTTTTGTTGTTTTCCAGAGTGGCCATACACCACTTTTACTAGCCATAAAGCATAACAAAGTGCAGTCGGTAGAGACTTTAATTCAGTGGAAAGCAAATATACATGCAGTTGACCGGAAGGGAAGGTATAGTAGTTTATTCTTTTATAAAACCTTAGTGGTATAGTAATAATAACTCATTGCAAAATGATTAATGAGAAGGACAATATTAATACAATTATTTAGAATAGAGTGATATATATAAACAGAAACCACAATTAGGGCAGAATATTATTAATTAATTAATTAATTAATTCAAATAAGTGTGAATATGATTCAAAATTATTGGCAGATGTTTGTTATTTGGTTTGTTGGTCACATGATTTTTTGTTAGCTAAAGAATTTTTCTATTAGTTTTGTAAAATATGGACATTTACATTTTGATTCAGTATTGAAGTTTTAAAACTTTCTACTGTATTTTTAACTTCTGCTTCTAATATATTATTCTTTTTGAAATGATGTATTGATCATAAATAAGCATTTAAAATTATTTTGTCAGTTGACTGACTGTTGTAAATTGCTTTCCTTTTAGAATATTGATGTTACATTATTCCTAAGTGATTATTAATTTCTATTGCCTGAAGCTGTCAATTTTTGACATATTTTGTTTTTAATTGGAAGAGGCAGAGAGAAGAAAATAGTTTCAAAGGGATAAATGTTTCATTTAACAAAGATATAGGCAGTCGATAAAGAGAAAAAAGGATAAGCCTTAGATTCTTGCACAACTAGATTTCTTTCCTAGCTTTTGTAGTGCATCACCTTGAAAGCGGTATTTAAAACTAAATATATTTCCTGATGTGAAAAATAGGATAATACATGCTTGAAGGATGATTGTGACATTGTACATATTGCATTGCTTTCAGTGTCTAGCAAATGCTTATCAGTGCCATTAATTCAAACAATCACTATTATCACTATGGTCACTATTATTATTATTATTAGTCTGGAAATAGCCTTTTCTGTTTGATCTTTAGCTGACTGTGAGTTACAGTGCATTACATCACACTAGAAAGGAAATGGAGCCTTCTTCATTGACATCTTTACCATTTTCTGATAAATGACTTCATCATAGTTACTGTTCATTGAAGGATTTTAAGTTTCTAACTTTTACGCCATTGGGAAAAGAGGTTTCTTTTTTTCCCTTTTAGACTTTGAGGTGATTTGCAAAACTGAACATTTGCTCTCCCAAGATGTTTATATCTATCAGTATCTGTAAAGTAAGATGTCAAATTGGAAAAATATTATAAATTAGCTGTTCAAATATCTCTATTAAAATACTTAAGGTTGAAGTTTTTTCTGTTATTGTAGAACAGCCCTCATGCTTGCTCTGGCACATGAATCAAAACACATGGCTGAGCTGCTTCTCCAGGGTGGTATCGATGTCTTTGCTTTAGACGACTTTGGACAGATGGCAATAGCGTATGCTATCTCAAGTGGTTATAGTGGGTAAGTGTTTATATTAAAATATTAATCAACATTGATTGGAGGCTCAAAATAATTACAACTATTGCATTTTACACATGAAGTAAGATTTCAAGGTACAGCTATATATGAAACAATAGTGAGTTAGAATAGTTCATCAGCCAGCAATCCTACAAGAATCTAGACGAGAAGTGGTGATGAGTTCAAGAGTCTTCTAGAGGTTCCTTTCTTCCCGTCTCCTCTCCTTTTCTTCCCTTGTCTCCTTATCATGCTAGTAAATTGCTGTACCACTGAGATACATCACTACTCAATATCTTAGGATTTTAAAAATTTTATCATCATGATTCCCAGCCTCTTCTCTTTCATTCCAAGTATACATCCTTAGCATGGGTAGAAATAGTGTCACACTTTGATTTTTCTATTTATCTATTTGGGTTTTGAAATGCCCACTTGAGCAGAAAATCTTTTTACTCTCACCTGAAAATTAGCTTTTCCACCACCTTTTAAAAATTTCTCAGGGACCTAAGGATTTTCTTAAAGTTTTAGGAGATGGGGAGAGGACTTTTAAAATGTTTTTGTTTCAGTCAGTTTTGTTGCTGCTGTATTGCTTTGGATCTAGCTCTGCGGTCTGGTAATGATTAACTTTTACTAAAAAATGGCCTATTGATTCCAATCCCTGAGTATTCATGGCAATACACACTTAGACTTAAAAATTACAATATTATTTTAAGTTAGGATTCAACCCTTATTTTTGAGAAGAAGCCCTTAATCTTAAAAGACATTAACTGTGGAAGAAGAAAGAACTATTGTTTATAGGGACATGACATTTTCTGAGTTCAAACTATATCATTTAATATACTTTATTGCTCTCAATGCATGATCATTATGTCTTACTTTCCTTTTTCTTAATTTAAGCTTATGGGTGCAGTGGCATGTGTGTTTACCCCACCTATTTGGGAGACTGAGGAATGAGAATTGCTTGGCACAGGAATTCCAGACCAGCCCGGGCATCATTGTGAAATCCTATCTCAAAAACAAAATAGAACAATTTACAAATAATTGTCAAGTTAACAAAATGTCCAGGCTTCAAAATTTGAACTGCATATTATAAAGTCTGATATTATATCTAATGTTATCTAAAACATTTTTATGTATTGAATGTTTGGTTATTGTTTTTCATATCAATATTAAAATTCTAATTTTGTTAATTTTTCATACATAGCCATAAGGAATTGATTTTTCAGTATATGAATGAAGATTCTAAAAATTCTGCAAATGTCAAGCCAGGTAAGATTTCTGAAAGTGAATTATTCTTGGTGTTCATGGCTTATGTAAAAAAATGAGTATGCTGGGTGCGGTGTCAGCAGTCCTGTAATCTTGGCAGCTCAGGAGGTTTGCAAGTTTAAAACCTTAGCAACTTATTGATGCCCTAAGCAACTCAGCAAGACACTGCCTCAAAAATTAAAAAGGACCAGGATATCCTTCAGTGGTTCAGCTCTCCTGGGTTCAATTCCTGGTGTGAAAATAAATAAATAGTAATAAGAGTGTTCTGATGGAAAAGGAGCAGTTAAAAAATACATATGTAAATTACATTCATATTGTTCTTAATTTCTTGCTTAAGAGTCTAGAATTCATGATTATTTAAGCAATTAATTGTAGGAAATTTATAATCTGAAATGATATTGTCTAAAGAAATTTTATGTTAATTTGAATTTGGCCTCTGAAATCTTATATTTTTTGTATAAATAAGAAAAATATTTTCAAATCATTGTGTTGTGTTTCCTCTATCTGGAGCTGTTGTGTGTCGTAACAACATAAGAATATTCTCTGATAATTGTTCCTACTGCAATTAGTCCAGAAAAATTATGCTATTTGTATGCTATTTCTTTATGCTCCTGTGCCTGCTAATAATATTGATTTCTGTCCCTCTTGCAACTTTTAGTTAAAAGTACAGTCATGGGACCAGCTGTTTACTTTTAGGTATCAAATTTTGATAAATCGTGTTTCTTCCTTGCATTTGAAAAGTACAAAATGTTGGACATAGGAATTCTTAATGCATTAATTGCCTATGAGAAATATAATTAGTATTTATTATAGAAAAGTCTCCATATAGGGGACCAGAGGAATACTCTGTAACAAAGGATCACAGTCATACACTTTTAATATTTTATATTTTCTATTGTTGATTAAATAAACATTTTACTCTCTTCTTTAATAGTGGATGGAATTTCTACTGATGATGCTTTGAAAAGGTAGGATTTTATATATTTAAAAAATTGTATGCTAACTGATTAGAGAATGAAGATAAAAGGAATAAAGATTTTTTGAGTGTTCCAGTTTGGGATAGGCAATTATTCCTAACACTTGTTTATTAAAGTCATCATGATGACTTTGAAAGTGTCCATGCTATTATAACCTGTTATTTACTCAGTAAGCAGCTATCATTCATAGAAGTTGACTCTTTGTCCCAAGTTCCCATAATTAATAAGTGCCAGACCTACAGTTAGACTGTAAGCTTGCCTGGCTGACACCTCAATTGTACTGCTCCACTGTGTAGGTTGATGCCAGTGCAGAACTAGAAACAAGATGCAGGTCTCTATCAGCAGTTCAGAAAGTCAGTCTATTGTGTGTTAATTATGATTATAATTTATCTGAGCAGTCTATTCATAGAGTTTTTGGAAAAATCTCACAGAGCTGTGGTCACATGTTTTCTTCATTAACAAGATCAGTCTAGTCCTGTAGAGGAATTATTTTACTTGAAGTTAAAAACACCTTTGTGTAGACCATGTTATATTAAATATATTAAGCCTCTATATAGAGAATATTTCAGTTGATATCTCTATATCCTGATTTCCCAGTTTGGGTCCCTTCAATACCCTACCCCCATGGAGTTTTGACGTCTGTTTTTATAAAGCTGTTTTATAAATCAAGAGCTATATTTCTCTTCAGGGTACTATCCATATTTAGTTTTATGAAGAAATTTTTCCTTTATACTATTTTTTCTTTTTCTTTGATTAAAATATTTTCTTGAATTTTTATTTTTATTTTCTGTTTGTGCTCTCTTGGTGTTTCTTTTTCTTTTCTCTCAATTGAACATTTTTTTTCTATTGACTGAATCAAAAGCTCAGAGAATTTCAGAATTTTAAGTAATTTTAGCAACTAATCATTGTACCCACTCATCCTTCAATATGTGTTTGACATACTGGCCAAATGATGGTCAAGATGATGAACCTGAAACTTACAGATATTCAAGGGACTTTTCTGGGTATAGGAAGGGGTAGCAATGAGGTTTGAACTGAAGCTTCTTAATTCTAAACTCAGGACTTTTCCTGATTATCATTGTGTAGTGAATGTGTTTACAACAGACATAACAGATTGGGAGTGACTGTAGAAAGCAACAGAAGTGGATGAGGATGGGATTACTAAGTGAACCAAGTGGTAGAGTATCAGAGTGGAACTAACTAAGGGAAGGGCAAGAATGAGGAGGAAACATCACTGTGTTGGGTAGGAATAAGGGTTATATAAAATAGACTAAAACCTTGAGGTTTATGACCAGTTTGATTAACACAAAACAGATATTAAGGACATAGAATATCAGATGCTCTCTAGAAATATTAAAATAGAATTTGAAGGAAGTTCTGATAGTCCTGTTATACTCTTGTTTGCTTAATTGGAATAAGTGACAAAATTCAAGGTTCTGTTGAAAGATATTAAAATAATTTGAGCCCCTGTGAAAAGCTTCCAGAGCTTACAGAGATGTGAGAGTGGCTTAGAGACTAAAACGCCAGGGGACTAGACTTTGTTGAATACATGGATCTACAGCCTATAGCAGGTGTCCATTCTCCTCCCCTTCTTTACCCAACTCATTGATGTCCACATATGTCTGGTAGATTATGGTAGATCATGGAGATAACTGGTGGGCAAAGTCATGAAAGAACTTCAGTTCAGTGGTTGGTAATGTGTTTATGCTAAGGTCTGTGATTGAGACTCCATTTAGCTTATTTTCCAGAATCAGAAACCAAAACAGAAAGAGCTCTGACTCCTAGTCCTTTGAGTGTAACCTTGTGTCAGAAATCTGCATCTTCACAGGATGTAGATTTAAAGGTTGGAGGGTTCCACTGAGTCCTGCAGATGAGAGACTGGGAAGTGGAATCCCAGAGGAAGGAGGACATTTCAATAATATTTTGGGAAATGCAGATACAATTACCAGCATTCTGCTTTTCTAGCAATCTTTCCCCTTGAGTATCTGATTGCCTGTAAAGGTTATAAGTGCTTGCCAGTTCATATGGATCTGAATAAAGTGAACCCATACAGGTAAAAAGGTATTTTATAATTTATAATATTTCAATGTGCCTGCCAAATAGTATTCCCAATAACACCATATATACCTGAACATTCAATGTTCAAAATTTTTTAAGGTTTCATGAAACTCAGTATACTGTTTGCAGGTAAAGGGAAACAATAGGTTTATTTTTCTTTTTTCTTTTTTTTTTTTTTGATAGGTCCTGGGGATTAAATTTAGATGTACTCACCTACTGAACCACATCCCCAGTCCTATTTTGTATTTTAATTTAGAGACAGGGTCTCACTGAGTTGCTTAGCACCTTGCATGTGCTTTTCTGTTTTGTTCTTTCTGCTTGTGCTTTTCTGTTGTGTTCTTTCTGTTTTTGTGGGTTTTTTTTCCCTTTCTTTATCTGTACTGGGGACTAAACCCAGAGAGGCTTAACCACTGAGACATATTCCTAGCCCTTTTGTTTTATGTTTTATTTTGAGACAGGGTGTTTCAAGTTGTAGAGGGCCTCACTAATTTTCTGAGGCTGGCTTTGAACTTGCAAGGCTCCTGCCTCAGTCTCCCACTTTGCTGGGATTACAGTGTGCATCCCCACACCCTGAAAAATGGGGTATTTTCAGCATGATATCGATGCTGAAGAACCAATGCCATGATTTTCAAGCTACCTTCTTAGTCTTTGATCCGTGGATAGCAAAGAGAAAGTATACTCTGCATCTTGCTATCTTACCTTGTCTTGGGTTATCAAAGGTTTGTTCCACTTCAGGTAAAAAAAAAAAATTATGGCAGCTATTAATTGGATTTCAAGTTCAGCTTTCAAGACAGGCAGTTTGTGAGAATAAATTATTCTCAAGTTCTGCCTATATATTGGCTGTCAGTCTGAAATGGAGTTAAAAGTATGTTCATTGAGCGGGGGGGGGGGGGGGTTTGTAGCTTAGTAGTGCACTTGCCTGACATGTGTGAGGCACTGATTTCAATTCTCAGCACCATATGTAAATAAATAAATAAAATAAAGGTCCATCAACAAAAAAGGGTATGTTCATTGAATATTTCATAGTTTGAAAAATGGAGGCAGAAAGTGCTTTATAAAACAGAGCTTATATTTTAATCATATCAGTGAAGAAATACCAGACAAATCCAAATTTTTACCAGAGTTTATTGAAAAAAACCTAACTACCCAATTTATTATACATTTTTACTCTAAAAGTCTTCTCAGTAAAACGGATGCAGATGATGCTACTCCTCCATTGAATGAGGTTGACCATCAGCCTCAGGAGAAAGTTGACCATCAATCACAGGAGAAGGTCGACCATCAGTCTCTGGAAAAGGTCAACCAACAACCTCAGGAGGAAGTTGATCAGCAGCCACAGAAGGAGGTCGACCAGCAGCCTCAGAAGGAGGTTGACCAGCAGTCTCAGAAGAAGGTTGACCAGCGGCCTCAGAAGAAGGTTCGCCAGCGGCCTCAGAAGAAGATTAGTCAGCAGCCTCAGAAGAAGGTAAAGTAATCTTTTGTACATTTCATTTTCTTGCTCTGAATACTGACTTTTTAGGTGTTTCCCTGATATGTTTTTTGAAAATTTGTTCAGAAAAAAACCATTTTAAGAGAACTGTGTTGACATTTTTTAACGTGTAAATGCCAGTGTTCCATTGGGTAGTTAAGTGTAGTGGGGGCTGGAAGAAACATTGCTGGAAAATACATATGACAGTAAAACTGTATTAGGAATAAATTTCTTACTGCAGAAGAAATAGGAAATTTGGTCAAGGATTTTTTGTTAGGTTTAATTAGTGTGAATTTTAAATCATACTTACATGATTTATAACACTTATGCTCAAATTATTTTTTGTAGAATAATGGAATTTCCCTCATGCCTTTAATTTGAAATCAGTAAAGCACATTGCTTGCAGTTTTTTTTACTGGACACTTTATATTTCACTGCCATACATTTCTAGGAGAACTTTTTGATTATTTCTCTTCTTGGCTCCATTTTTACACTAAAATAATGTTAGAAATTATGTAAAAAAGAAATTATGTAAACATAGAAATTTGGAATATGTATATTGATATATGGATTAGGGGCTGCAGTTGTAGCTCAGTGGTACAGCACTTGCCTAGTATGTGTGAGGCACTGGGTTCAATCTTCAGCATCACTTAAACTAAGTAAATAAATAAAGTTATAAAAATACAATAATATTATAAAAGTATTTGCATTAAAAAGGGATTTCACCATTCCTTCTGACTCTTTCCACTAAGACTATATTTAAAACTCTTCATCTTACTAAAGAATAGATGTCTTCTACCAAATATTAACCAGTTCTAGAAGCAGAGACTCTCAATAACCATATGATGATATTAGTTTCATAATTCTCTTGTATCATAGTGTCTAAAAGTATCCAAACCCTTATGTCACATTCTGAGATCCCAAATTTTAAATGTTTTTTATTTAGTTATTCAAATATTCATTTTATAGCTTTTCAATTTTTAATGAGCTTTTCAAGGTTAATAAATATGTTTGCATATTTTCTGGAGTAGCTACAATAAAGTTTCAAATATAAAAACCTTAATTTTTGAACATGAAGAAATGTGTAGAAAAAATTGCTACATAATGAAGTGTTCTAAAAAACATAACATGCATGAAATTACGGTTAATTAACTATTGAATTCTAAAAATATGCTTTAAGTTTGTATTTTCTTTTGATGTCTGGGACGTATAAATTCAGGTGAGTTATCTTGAATTGGTGCCATAAAAAGAAGCAAACAAGTTAGAGAAATGTCATAAGTTTGAAAGTATGAACCAAAATATTTTCTAAGCATCCTCTAATCATGAACTATAGATTTGGACTTCAGATGAAAATTTGCTTATTTTTTAAATTAATTACTCCAAGACTCGGTATTCCCTTGCAGAAAACATCTCTCCAGTGTCTGTTCTTTGAACCATCTCCATTACCATTCTTTGGACAGAAAGCCTTTTTTTTTCTTTTTTTTTTTCTTTTGCAGTGCTGGGGATTGAACCCCAGGCCTTGGCTTGTGAGGCAAGCACTCTACCAACTGAGCTATATTCCCCGCCCTGTCACCATTCTTTGGTTATTTAGTTAATCTTTTCTTTTAGTAACTGTGTGTGGTTTCCATTCACTGCCCCCACAAGATTATGGCATTCTTCTTTTCTTTCTTGGAAGGATCAACTTTTACATTTACATTTATCCTTAGATATTTGACACACAGGATGGACAGAGCTTATACTCTTTGTGATTCCAAAAGATTTTATTTATAGGATACTGTTAAAGTTCAGGTCTCATGTTTCACCTCATGAGATAATTTGTGCCAAATATGTCACAAAAGCACATTCAAAATATCACATATGGAACCCTTCACAAATTTGCATGTCATCCTTATGCAGAAGCCATGCTAATCTTCTCTTATCATTCCAATTTTAGTACTATTTGTTGATGACATGATTCTATATTTAGAGGAGGCAAAAAATTCCACCAGAAAACTTCTAGAATTCACAAATGAATTCAGTAAAGTAGCAGGATATAAAATCAACACTCATAAATCTAATGCATTTTTATTCATAAGTGATGAATCCTCTGAAAGAGATAATAGGAAAACTACCCCATCCACAATAGCCTCAAAAAAAAAAAAAAAAACAAACCAACTTGGGAATCAATCTAATAAAAAGAGGTGAAAGACCTGTGCCATGAGAACTACAGAACACTAAAGAAAGAAATTAAAGAAAACCTTAGAAGACAGAGAGATCTCCCATGTTCTTGAATAGGCAGAATTAATGTTGTCAAAATGGCTATACTACCGAAAGAACCATACAAATTCAGTGCAATTCCAATTAAAATCCCAATGACATACCTCACTGAAATATATAAAGCACATGAAATTCATTTGGAAGAAAAAGAGACCCAGAATAGCTAAAGGAATCTGGCAGGAAGAGCGAAGCAAGTAGTATTAAAATACCAGACATTCAACTATACTATAGAGCAATAGTAACAAAAATGGCATGGTATTGGCACCAAAATAGACAGGAGGACCAATGGTACAGAATAGAGGATACAGAGACAAACCCACATAAATACAGTTATCTCATACTAGACAAAGGTGCCAAAAACCTCCAATGGAGATAAGATAGTCTCTTCAACAAATGGTGCTGGGAAAACTGAAATCCATATGCAGCAAAATGAAACTAAACCCCTATCTCTCACCTTGCATAAAACTCAACTCAAAATGGATCAAGGACGTAAGAATTAGACCAGAGCCCCTGCACCTAATAGAAGAAAAAGTAGGTCCAACTCTTCATCATGTTGGCTTAGGACCAGACTTCCTTAACCTGACTCCCAGAGCACAAGAAATAAAATCAGGACTCAGTAATTGGGATAGATTCAAAGTAAAAAGCTTTTTCTCAGCAAAGGAAGCAATCAGTAATGTGAAGAGAGAGCCTACAGAGTGGGAGAAAATCTTTTCCACACACACTTCAGATAGAGCACTGATCTCCAGAATCTCTAAAGAACTCAAAAAATTTTATACCAAGAATATAAATAACCCAATCAATAAATGGGCTAAGGAAATGAGCAGATACTTCACAGAAGAAGATCTCCAAGCAATCAACAGATATATGAAAAAATGTTCAACTACTTTGGAGATTCCTTAGAACACTTGGAATGAACCCACCATTTGACCCTGCTATCCCATTCCTTGGCCTATACAAGGGACTGAAAATCAGCTTACTACAGTGATGCAGCCACATCAATGCTCATAGTTGCTCAATTCACAATAGCTAGATTGTGGAACCCACCTAGATGCCCTTCAATAGATGAATGGATAAAGGAACTGTGATATATATACACAATGGTATATTATTCAGTTATAAAGAAGAATAAAATGGTGGCATTTGCAGGTAAATGTATGGAGTTAGAGAATATGTTGCTAAGGGAAATAAGACAATTCCAAAAGACCAAAGGCTGAATGATATCTCTGATAAGTGGATGATGATACAGAATGGGCAGGTGGAAGGGAAGCAAGAATGAAGGATGGGTCGTATAGAGATTTTCCAGTTTATTGAACAATAAGTTTTCCAGATAATTTCTAGGAGTCTTCTGGATTTCAGTGGCATCTGTTGTAATATTCCTCTTTCTGTTTCTAGGTTTACTTATTTGTTTCTTCTTTCTCTTTCCTTTCATTACCTTGGTTAGAGGTTTATCAATCTTGATTCCCTTTTCAAAAGCAAACTCTGTTCCATTGTTACTTTGTATTTTTCTTTTCTTTTTTTAAATTTTTTTAAAATTTATTTTTTATTCACACAGTTCATATAATCTTACATTTACATAGGGTAGTACTGTCTGTCTCAGTCTACTATTTTTCCTGCCCCCATCCCCTCCTGTCCCATTTTCCTCCACACCATCCATACTTCCTCCATTCTTTCCTATCCCCCCCATAACCCCTGCCACCCGCCCCCCGCCCCCGTTAGGTATCAGCATCCACTGATCAGAGAAAACATTTGGCCTTTGATTTTTTGGGCTTGGCTTATTTCACTTAGCATGATATTCTCCAGCTCTACCCATTTACCAGCAAATGCCATAATTTTAATCTTTTTTATGACTGAGTAATATTCCATTGTGTATTTATACCACAGTTTCTTTATCCATTCTTCAATTGAAGGGCATCTAGGTTGGTTCCACAATCTAGCTATTGTGAATTGAGCAGCTATGAACATAGATGTGGCTGCATCCCTATACTTTGCTGATTTTAAGACCTTTGGGTATAAACCGAGGAGTGGGATAGCTGGGTCAAATGGTGGATCCATTCCAAGTTTTTTGAGGAATCTCCATACTGCTTTCCAGAGTGGCTGCACCAATTTGCAACTCCACCAGCAATGTACAAGTGTGCCTTTTTCCCCACATCCATGCCGACACTTGTTATTGCTTGTATATGGATCAAGGATCTAGGAATTCGACCCGAGACTCTTCACCAAATAGAAGAAATAGTAGGCCCGAATCTTCTTCATATTGGCTTAGGACCAGAGTTTCTCAACAAGACCACCAGAGCGTAAGAAATAAAAGGAAGAATCAATAAATGAGACGGGTGCAAACTAAAAAGCTTTCTCTCAGCAAAAGAAACAATCAAGAATGTGAAAAGAGAGCCTACAGAGCGGGAAAAAATCTTTTCCACACGCACTTCAGACAGAGCACTGATCTCCAAAATTTATAAAGAACTTACAAAACTATACACCAAAAATGCAAAGAGAGCTGGACGTGGTGGCGCATGCCTGTAATCCAAGCGACTTGGGAGGCTGAGTCAGGAGGATCGCAAGTTCAAAGCCAGCCTCAGCAACTTAGCGAGGCCCTAAGCAACTCAATGAGACCCTGTCTCTAAATAAAATACAAAATAGGGCTGGGAATGTGGCTCAGTGGTGGAGTGTCCCTGAGTTCAATCCCTGGTTCAAAAAAAAAAAAAATGCAAAGAGCCTAATCAATAAATGGGCTAAGGAACTGGGCAGACACTTCACAGAAGAGGATATACAGGCTATTAACAAATATATGAAACAGTGCTCATCATCTCTAGTAATTAGAGAAATGCAAATTAAAACTACCCTAAGATTTCATCTAACTCCAATTAGAATGACTATTATCAGGAATACAAGCAATAACAAGTGTTGGCGTGGATGTGGGGAAAAAGGCACACTTCTATTTTCTATTTTATAATGTAAGCTCTGATAATTAATATTTGTTTTATTCTACTTGTTAAAATTGATTTATTGTTGTTTTTCCTAATACCTTGGATTGCAACATTAGGTTTTTTATTTGAAATCTCTCACTTAGGAACCAAAAACGAGGTCATCTGAAAGGTCATCTGAAATCCATCCTCGTCGTAAAAAGAAAATGGAGGTTGAGACCACTATGGTAGAATCAATCAGGATACAGAACGATCAGCATTCTTTGTTTACTGTAGTTCGTTCCAAGGTAAGATTTTTTAAAAATATATTTATACAATTGTTTTCACATATCATCTCTCATTTGCACATAATGATGCCAAACAACCTAGAAATACAGGGTCCTAATAACAAGGATAGCAACAGTTGGGGTATTTGTATAGAATTAATATTTATAGATTATGGTGGTATAATCACCTCTGTGGTAAGTCATTATATAACAAAAGAATTAGATTGCAAGCCAAAGTACAGCTTGATGAATATGAAACTGAGAGAGGGGTACCTAGGAAGAGTTCATTTATGAAGGAAAATTATGCTTGGTCTTTGGTATCTTATGGCAAGTTCCTCCTATTTCTAGTTCCTCAGTACTTTGTAATGAAGGACCATTGAATTCTGTCAAGAGTTTTCCTACAGCTATGGAAATTATCATATGATGTTGTTCTTGATTATCTGGTGTATTAGTTTTATTTGTTTTCATATATTAAACCATTATTACATCCCTTGAGTAAAACCAGCTTGATCATGGTATATGGTGTGTGTGTGTGTGTGTGTGTGTGTGTGGGTGGGTGGTGTGACCCCAGGGACTTAACCAAGGTGTACTGAGCCACACCTCCAGCTCCTTTTGTTGTTCTCTTTGAGTCCAGGTCTCTCTAAATTGCCCAGGTTGGCTTTGAAACTACAAATCACCTGACACAACCTCCTGAATTTCTGGGATTGCAAACATACACCACTTTGTCTGGCAGTGTTTGTTGTTTTTAATGTGATGTTGAATATAGTTTGCAAGTATTTTTTGAAGATTTTTTAAACTACAATCCTCAAGGATTTTGGCCTGTAGTTTTCTTTCCTTGTTTTGTCCTTATTTTCCTTTCCAATCAGGGTAATACTGACTTTGTAGAATTACTTTGGAAGTGTCCTTCCTTCTATCTTACATATAATGGTAGGGCATTAGTATCAGTTCTTCTTTGAATATCTGATAAGATTCAGTCATGTGTTCATCTCTGGTTCTGGAGGCTTTTTGTTACTGCTTCAATATAATTGCTTGTTATTGGGCTGGTTTTTTTGTATTCCTTTGATTCATATTTTGAATTGTTTAGATTCATATCTATTACTTCATCCATATATTCTAGGTTTTTCCATTTATTACCATGTCAGTCTTCGTAATGTTTTTCTAGATTTTTCTGTTTTTTGAATAATAAGTTTTCCCGATAATTCCTAGGAGTCTTCTGGATTTCAGTGGCATCTGTTGTAATATTTCTCTTTCTGTTTCTACGTTTATTTGTTTGTTTCTTCTTTCTCTTTCCTTTCATTACCTGGGTTAGGGGTTTATCAATCTTGATTCCCTTTTCAAAAGCAAACTCTGTTCCATTGTTACTGTGTATTTTTCTCTTATTTTCTGTTTTATAATGTAAGCTCTGATAATTAATATTTGTTTTATTCTACTTGTTAAAATTGATTTGTTGTTGTTTTTTCTATTACCTTGGGTTGCAGCATTAGGTTTTTTATTTGAAATCTTTCAGATTTTTAAATGTAGAGAGCCATTTTTATAAAGTTCCCTCTTACAACTGCTTTTGTTGGATCAGGGAGAGAGATGGGAAGGGAAAAGAAAGGTACTGTTATGCAAATTTATGTATATGTCGTAATGAATCCCACTATTATGTATAAATAAGATGTTTCAATAAAAGAAATTAAACCACTGGAAAAAAAGAAATATTTTTGCAGTATCCCACAAATTCGGGGATGCTGTATCTCTATTCTCATTTGTTCTGAGGTTTTTAAAAATTTACCCCAACTTCATCAGTGATCCCTTGAACATGCCAATGTATTATTCATTCTCCAAGTGCTCATACAGTTTCTGTAGATTTTTTTTTGCTGTTTAATTCTTTTTTCTTAGTTTGTTACTGTTGTGCATAAGATCAGGGTTCATTTTGACATAATTATACCAGCATAGAATAAAACTTTCTCCAATTAAGTACCCAGTACCTTCCCTTTCCCTTTCATCCTCTCTCCTGATATTACCTTTCCTATAATCCACTGATCATTCTACTGTTTGTTTATAGTTGTCTTAATCAGTGGTTTATGGATGTACATAAAGGTTAAAGTCATAGTGGTATATTCCTATGTGTGCACAGGAAACTTTGTTTAGATTCATTCCACCACTGTTCTCTTTGCTTTTTCTCCTCTCTCCGGCCTTAATTCCTTTCCTCTGCTCCTCTGATCTCTCTTTTTTTTTTCATAAAATTCCCCCTTTTCTACCCTTTATTTTTGTCTCACTTCTTCAAATGACAGAGAACATTCAACCTTTTACTTTCTAAGTCTCTTGTCTATTTCACTTAGTCTGATATTTTCCAGTTTCATTCATTTACCAGCATATGCCATAATTTCATTCTCATTTATGACTTAGTAAAACTCCATTATAGGGGCTGAAATAGTAGCTTGGTTGTAGAGAACTTGCCAGGCACATGTGAGGAACTGGGTTTGATCCTTAGCACCACATAAAAGTAAATAAAATAAAGGTATTGTGTCCATCTACAAATAAAATATTTTTAAAAACTCATGTGTATGTACCTTTATATATATATATATACATATATATATATATGTATACATATGCTTATATATATTTTTTTGTTTATTAATCTGCCATTTTGGTACCTAGACTGATTACATTGCTTGGCTATGTTGAATTGTGCTGCTATATGCTTTATATTTCTACCAGTATATAATATGCTTATTTTAATTCTTTTGGATATGTACCAATAACTGGGATAGCTGGGTCATATGGTGGTTCCATTACTAATGTTTTGAAGACTCTATAATGCTTTCCAGGGTGGTGGTGCTAATTTGCAGTTCCATCAACAATATATGAGTGAACCTTTTTCTTGCATCCCTGTTAACATGTACTAATAGTAGACATTCTAACTGGAGTAAGATTTCAATGTAGTTTTGATTTGTATTTCCCTTATTGCTAGATATGTTGAACATTTTTTCCATATAATTGTTGTCATTTGCTTTTCTTTTTTAAAGCAAGTATCTCTGTAGTTCTTTTGCCCATTTATTACTTGGGTCATTTGTTATTTGGTGATAAGATTTTTAAGATTTTTACATATTCTGGATGTTAATCCCCTATTTGAGAATAAGGTGGCAAAAATCTTCTCCCATTCTGTAGGCATTCTTTTTATATTCTTAATTATTTCCTTTGGTGTGTAGAAGCTGTTTCATTTGATGCCATCCCAGCTCCTGATTCTTGGTTTTATTTGTCATGCATTAGGAGTCTTCTTAAGGAAATTGACCCACATGCCAATATGTTGAAGAGTTCAACTTTAATTTTCTTGTAGCAGTTCCACTATTTCTCTTGTAACTCCTAGGTCTTAGATCCACTTTCAGTTGACTTATGTGAAGGGTAAGAGATAGGGATTAAATTTCATTCTTCTTCATGTAGATACATGGTATTCCCAGGACCACATGTTGTCTGTTGTTTTCTAATATGATTTCATTGTAATGTGAGGAGTTGAAGGGTCTTATTTTAATTATTTCTGCAGTTACAAAGATGTGTTTTGTATTCTAATACATAATATATTATAGAGATAGTTCCTTGGGTTACTGAAAAGAATTCTGTAGACAACTGTTAAGCCATTATGAGGTAAACTCTAGGAATTTTATTGATATTTTATCCAGGTGACCTTTTTACTAATTAGTGTTGTATTAAAGTCACCTGCTCTTACATCATTGGGGCCTATCTGTCCCTTTAGGATAAGTGGTGTTTATTATATAAACTTGGGTGAACTACCATTCAAGCATAAATATTTACAGCCATTTATCTTCTTGTTGGATTTTTCCCATTATCAAATGTAGTTAGTTTCTTTGTCACTTCTGGGTAAATTTTGCTTGAAGTCTCATTTGTCGAGTACGAGAATAACAACCCCTTCTTGTCTTTGGCTTTCATTTGCATGGAATATCATTTTCCATTCTTTTACTTTTAGTGTGTGAATGTCTTTGGAAGTCAGTGGTGTTTCTTGAAGACAATATACATTTGGGTGTATTTTAGATTATATGTTTTAAGTTGAGAATTAAGATATGCTGTATTCAGTGTTAAAATAGTGAGGTATGTGTTGTTTTCTGATATAGGATTCACTATTAATTCTCATCTGCTTATCTATTCTTCTAGTAAAATGTATTATTTCCTATGCTGTTATGATTGATTTTACTTTTCTTTCTGTGCACATCAGCTTCCTCTGTATATCTTCTACAATGTTTACTTGTCATAAATTATTTCAGTTTATTCTTGTCTTGGTCTTTATTTCTGCTTTGACTCTGAAGAATAACTTTGACAGAGATAGCAAGCAAGGTTGGCAATATTTCTCTTTCAGTACTTGAAATGTGCTGCTGGCCTTTAGGGTTATCTAGATGTATCAGCAATTATAAGCGATTTGGTGCTTCTCTGTTGAATTTATACAAACAATTGCTTGCTCTGAAATTTTGGCATTTTCACTAAAGTACAACCTGGATAGGTTCTGTTTAGGCCACATCTATTTGGGCTTCAAAATGCATCCTGTGCCTGCATGTCCGTTGTTCCCATAATTAAGGAAGTGGTTAGGTTGTACATTCACTGAATGAGTTTTCTAAGAAAGTGTATCTCCATTCCTTCCTCAAGATCTGAGTCTTCTAAATGTGTCCCCTAACTCTTGTATGTTTTTGTTTAAAGTCTCTCATATTTATTAGTGTATGGAAGTCTACTTCATCCATATCGTCAAGATTTAACATTCTTCCTTCTGGCTGATATAGGATATTGGTGATACTTCCCACTCAGATATTCATTTGAATTAGTGAATTTATCATTTTCAAAGCTTCTTTAGGAACTCTATTTCCTTGTAGGAATGTTCTTTCACAATCTATATTGAGTTCATGAATTTATTTCTTATTTCTCTTAGTTTCTCAATTATTTGAATTTTCGTACAGCACATCTTCCACATAAATGTCTATGGATTAAGTTCTTGGGGAACTGGGAACTTTTGGTGGTGTCTTACTGCCTTGCTCTCTCATGTTTTCTGTGTTAATATGCACAGGTTTATGAATGCATTTGAATAGATTTCTTTTCCCTTCATACTTGTGGTCGTATTATTGAACCTATTTCTCTTTTGATATAACCTGATCATGGTTTATGTTTCACTGTCAAAGTGCTAACTCAGTGTGACAAAAGTTCCAGAATCACTCCTCCAAAACACTTTAAGAATAAGGAATAACTACCAGTAATAGCAGAACCTTAGAAGCAAAGCACATGTTTAACTTATAAAAAAAATTAAAATGATCTCTGTAACTTTAACAACCAATGGGAGGTGATGAGTGATAATGTACAATGAACAAAATGTTAGCCACTCATGATTCCAAAGTTAATATAAAAGCATATAGACAAATGTGGGCTGGGAATGGTGGTGCACACCTGTAATCCTAGCGGCTCCAAAGACTGAGACAGAAGGATCATGAGTCTAAAGCCACCTCAGCAATTTAGTGAGGTACTAAACAATCAGTGAGACTCTGTCTGGAAATAAATAATAGAAGGGCTGGAGATGTGGCTCAGTGGTTGAGCACCCCTCAGTTCAATCCCTGGTACCAAAAAATAAGTGGTGGAGGGGAATGAGGACAAATGGAACATTGAGCAGATACAGATGAGAGACAAGAAAACAAGTGCAAAGAAAACCAATAAAACAATGAAAAGATCATATGAAATAGAAAGATAAAAACACAAATGATAAGCAAAAACCATGGAAAACACTTAAAAATTGTAAGACCAAGAAAAGTATATGGTTTCTCCTTCCTGACGTAATTAAAATGTTGACACTTGTTTCCTCATCCTCTACTTGTACAGTTCAGGAGTTTGGGGAGATTTCTGTGGAGCATCTATATTTCTACTTGTTTCTTCTCAATTCTAGCCCAAACAGACCAACAATTTACAGGGAGGATTTAATGCGAACTTTCGTCCTTGCCTACCAGGAAGTGTCATGGATCCGTTACTAATTGAAGAAAACAAGGTAAAATTTACCTTATTTGCAGAGGATATACGAGCTTATGGTACAGGATGTGTCAACTTTTAATGTGTAATTCTCTAGTTTTTAAGTATATTTCAAAACTGGAAAATTGAGTGTCACCTTAGTGATTAATAAACCTTTGTGCAACTCATTATTGATATTAATTTTGCCAGGACATGTCTCCAAGTCTTCCTCAGAACTGCTTTGATCATTTATCTGGTGGTGGATATCAAAGAGAAAGACACTACTTACCAGCACCTATAGAAAGTAAGAACCACATGTTGTAAGATAGCATTGGCTATAATGTTTATTTAAAACATGGGCACTAGTAGATTATAATAGTTGAAGAAATAAACATCATAAATATACAGAAAGGAAAAAGAGTTAGATGGTAATAAGTGGTATATCTTATTAAGTTTCAGTAACAGTTTAAATTGAGAGTGTCAATAAAGGACATTTCATGATCTGCTTAGATCAGAAAAAAGTTGGTAAATAAAAAAGGGGAGGGGAGAAGAGAGAAGGAAGAATAAGAAAGTTAAAGATCACAGACAACAAAAGAAAGAAAAAGAAGTGGTTCCACATTGTGGAGGGAGGTAAACTCAGGTTAAACATTAGAAAGTGGAAGAGCACAGCATTAGAACAAATTGTGGGTTTCCAGTAGCAACACTGGTCTGAGAGAGAGAGTAAAATTTTCCAACAATTCTTTTCTTCATCAACATTGGAAAGTAATTAAGAAATGCATGCCATATCATGCAGAGCTTTTTTTGATTTGCCATAAATAAATATAAGCACCTAGGATCCACCATAAATGTATGCAATTTAATGCCATGTGAAAGGTTACTAGTTCTTAGGAAAGTGAATTCAGTGCAGAATAATATAATCTGGAAGTAAAAAATGATAGGGTATATTATGGAATGATCAGCAAAGTATACCCTGATAAAATGTTCACTGGAAGATTGTGAATACTAATACACCTACCATTTGGGGAACAAAATATGAGGATTTCAAATAGGCAAGTTAAGTTAGAGGAACTGGTAGAAGATTAGCTATACTCAAGAATGCTCAAACTTTATTGAATCATGTATTGGGGACCATGTTCAAAATACACATTGTCACTCAACAGGTTTTTGCTCCCACATTTCTAAAACATTTAAAGATGTTTCTAATGCTTCTGATTCATGGACCATCTTCCGATTTGCAAGGGAGAGAACTGCCTGAGGAAGTCTACATGAATACCTATTGCATGTTAGTTCAGTCATAACCAGATCCAGTGAAAGCATAAATATTGTTTTTTTTTCTGAGCATATCCCTGGGCAAAGGAAAAGGACAAAAATGAGGAAGATATAAAAATTATATTTCTAGCCAAGTATGGTGACACACCTATAATCACAATGAACCCAGAAACTGGTGTAGAAGGATTGCAAGTTCAAGACCAGCCTCAGCAAAGAGTGAGACCATTAGCAATTTAGGAAGAAGGCTGTCTCAGAAATAAAAAATAAATAAATAAATAAATAATGCTGAGGATGAGGCTCAGTCATATAGCACTCCTGGGTTATACCTCTGGTACCAAATATATATATTTTAAGATACAACTACTGAACTGGGAAGAAATTGTAGTAGAAATAATCCAAACCAAAATGTAAAATAAAATGAATCAGGACCAAAGCTCTAGAAATTGCTTTTGAGTAGCTAAGGGCAAGGGAAAATGAGCTAGGTAACTCTGGAGGTAATGCATAGGAAACAGGATGCATTTCAGGTGGCCCATCTTCTTAAACTTTGTTCATTTAATTAAGCTTCATTCTATACAGGTCACTGAAAATTGTGTATCCTTTGTATTTCTGGAAACATTCCCTCCATTCAGGCCTGCATGAGCTGTCATGTTGCCTTCTTATTATTCACCTCTATTCATACACAGGCCCTTTAGGTCTATTGCCCACAGCATTGATATTGATCTAGCTACACTGAATATGCAACCATCAGCCCTCTTTGGAATACAGATGTCCAAGCATCTTAAAATTCCTTGGAATCCATTATGATATAATTTCTGCTCAACTCTATATCTTTATCCCTTTCCCTGCCTGTGCTGTCCTCTGTCATTACTCCTTACCCATCCTTATATGGTCATACAAGTATGGATCCATTTAATCCCTTTCTCTATGTCATGCTGTAGCCTTCCGAGTTCTTACCATTTCCTGCCTCTGGATGATAATCTCACTCCTTAAGTCTCTCTTCATACCAACCTCTAGAAAAGCCACCTTTTTTTCTCCACTACCTCTTACCAAGAACTTATTCAATTGTGGGTTCAAATAATTAGAACTGTTGACACCAAGGTGATATAAAAAACATTCCCAACAATCTGGGAGCAAATGGATTAGATTTATATAAGAAAATTTTACAGGTCAATTTGTAGGTCCTAAGTAGAATAGTTGCTAGGTTACTAAGGTAGCCCCACAGGGGGAAAAACACTGTATCAGGAAGGATAGCCATAGTCCTGGATGGCTGAACAAATAGTTTGACTTCTAAAAGAAGAAAAGCAATTTGTCGGAATGGTGGAAAAATCAGGTATTCATTGACCAACAAGTAACAAGTATCAGTCATTAGGAAAACAGTATTGATGAACAGGATGTTGAAAAGTTATTATTGGGAGGAGAGAATAACAAACTGAATTTGGATATTTTGCTGGTATTTTTAAAAATTATTTCTGGAAACTTTTAATTTATCTAGAGTGGATAATTCTTTGAGTTATTTTCATGCATTAAACCTGTTGACATGAAGTTTATCCCTGATGAGTTTTGAAGTTCCTGGATCAGAAAAAGCATTCCATAGAGTAGTATATATTTGTTGGATATAGTTGGTCACACCTAAACACAGCATCTTAGGAGGCGGAGATGGGTGAATGGCATGATTCAGGACACTGTGAACAATTTAGAGTGACTCTGTCTCAAAGTCCAATAGGTTTGGCAGTACCATCATTGGTAGAGTTATTATCAAGGTTGCAAAACTCCCTAAAATCACAGGACATGAAGACACACGCACACAGCACAATAAGATAGTTTCAAAAGTAAATGATGATCTAGAATAAAGTTTATTATTAGTTTTTAATTTGATAGACTCTAATTCTTTCTAGGAGTACTAAGTAACTTAAGTAAACCTATCCATTTATCAGGAGACATACTATTGTTAGATGTAACATCAGAGGAAGAGGAGGAGATGCTTTGTGACACTGAAGATAAGCAGTCACAGGTATGTAAACATGTGAATTTGAATTCATGGTTTCATCCTGTTTTAAATGAAATGACCTTTGCAAAACTCTTTAGGAAACTAAATATCACAAATTAATATTTAGGTCTAATGCAGTCTAATGAATCTGAAAATAATATTGGAAATCATGGCAACCTAAACATAAATTTTATTCTAGTAATTGAGGCAATTTTTTCAGAATATTGTTTGTGTTTTCATTGGTATAACCTCATTAAATGATGAAAACATTATAAGACTTATGAATAAACAGTTGAAATTATGAACATAAGTAACTGTGATTGCCACTGATCTCATTTATGTCAAAGAACAGTTATTCCCAATGGCTCAAAATTTTAATTTCACATTACCAGTCATTAACATCAAGGTTAAACCTTCCCTTATCCCTTGAAATTATCGTCTATGTTGAGACAGATAATAGTCTCAAATGAGACCCACAACTGCCTTTTAACCAAATAGCAACCTTCTAGGATGGGACTTTTGTGGGTTAGGGTATAAACAGTAATTTTCCAGTTCATTTCCTTAGTGGATTTTAGTAAAAAAGAGTCCTTGGATGCAGTTACCAGGGAATTATGAAATTTTGGAGGTGTCTTATTGTTTTCTGATGTTGTGTGTGTTAATAGACTGAAGTTTTGCATGCATTGAGAGGGATTTCTCTTCCACTCTATGTGTGGGTCCTTTTAGTGTATAGCTTTTTCCGTGTGGTGTGCCTGGGCAGTGGTTAGGTCTCAGTGTCAAATCCCCACTGCTAGGTTCATGCTCCACTTCTTTTCTGCATTTACTAATTGGTTTGGTGGGTTTCTCCTCAGCCCATGAGAGGGGGGCTTCTTATCTTCCACTTAGCCAGGTTTCTCTGGCACAGCTGTAGACTCTTCTATGAATTCTTTTCTCTTTCTAAAAGCCAATATTTCTGGGTTTTATCTGGTGACAGGCTCTCTGTTCTGACTCTCCACTGAGTCCCACAACCCCTCTTTTTTTATCATGCAGCCACACTCCAGTTGGTGTGACTCCATCTGTGGAAACAGTCAGGAAGCACTGTATGTGTCTGTGCTACCATTCTTCATTGGAAGAATTTTCAGTTTTTCTTTGATGAAATGTGATGCGTACTCTAGTGTGTGTGTTGTTATGTGAAAGCAAAATATCAACACATTTTCCTTCCTACTTTCTCATTTCGTTGAACTAGATTTCATCTCAGTAAATATTTTCCTGAAAGACAGGTTTTAGAAAATTCAGAGGACCAATATGAAGGAAGTGCATGTCAATCCAGTGTTGCAAATGTTTAAAGCTATATAGTGTCAAGCTCATTTCCCAAAACAGTTCTAGATGAGTTTTCTACAGTGTTCCTGTTATTGGTGGGGAATGAAAAGTTGGGTATTAATACCGAGGACAGTTGCTTTTGGATATATGTGCATCATTTAGTTTGCTAAGTGAATACATTTCCTATGTATTCATCTTTCTTTCATCCTATGAGTTGAAAATAGTGATGCAGCTTTATCTGGAGAGTGTGTTACCTATGGAATATTTCACTGTTCAAAATGTATTTGTCTGATATTTAGTCCCCATTATTATAAAACTAAAAATTTGAGTGACTTTTAAAGAGTGGTGATGAAATTGCTATGCAACTAATTATTGATATTAATCTTAACAGAGAATCCCTGAGCATCATCCAGATGGTTCTCATAAATCTGGTGAGTCCTTTCAAGAGAAGAGATTAAATGGATATGGTACAAGTAAGTACTGTGTAGTATACAAAATTATTTTGATGAATTTTGATCTAAAATGTGAGTATTAATATTTACTAATCATTCAAGTAACATCTGTTAACATGTCTGTTATATCTGTTAAATAGGGCATAAGGCCAATAAAATATAATATGAAGTCTGTCTTACCAGGTTTAAACCACAGGATAAATTGGTAGTGTCACTGAAGAAGTTCAATTATCAGTTGCATTGTTATACATGCATTTATCACAGAAAATTTAGAAAGAGGAAAAGAGGGGATGAAGTCAGAGAAAGGCAGCAAATACAGGGAATCAATCAGGGAAAAAAGAAGCAGTTGTACCCAGTGGAGAAAGAAAAATTTGTGTCACATATGAGAAGGAAGAAGTCCAGGGAGTTCAAAATGTGGGAAGAATTTGTGAGTTTTCTTTTCCAAGGTTGAATGATGGGTAGAGTAAAATTTTCCCAACCTTCTTCACTTAGTTACAGTTGGAAAGGAACTGAGTGGAAAAGCAATCCCAAACAGCTATTTGTTTACCACAAATGATTATGCCTTAGTACAATTTAATGATATGCCACACATTGCTACTACCTAGGATAAAAAATATAGGACAGAAACAGGAAGTGGGGAAGTAGAAAGAGTATGAATTGTTAGGGAGTGATCCCCACATCCACAGATGTAAAATTTACTTTGGAAATATTATAGCTTCTTCCAAACTTTCATTTAGGGGGATATCATAAAGAGGAATCCAAAGCTACACTCAAGGTAGAGAAATTCAAAGCCTTCTAAGTTCACACTGGAACTCACAAGCTTTATTGTCTGTTGTGGGGACCGTGTTCAAAAGCTCATTCTGACTCAAAAGTTCTTTACTTCTTCATTTCTATTACATCATAAGGTGATTCCATTAATCCAGGTCTGAAGAGGACCTGGTTTTCAGTGAGCAATAGGATTTCCCTTAAGGAGAACTAAACAAACAAACATTGGATTACAGGTTATTACAAAACCAGAAAAAGGGCAACTGTTAATCTTGCTTTTATTCTAAGCATGTCCCTTGGTAAATGAGAAGGACTCAAAAGACAAATACATAAAAATTATATTTCTGAGACACATTTGCTACATTGGTAGTCAAGAAGGTGTGGGAATAATCTGTAACGTGTGAGACATGAAAATAATTATGAACAGAGCTCTAGATCTTGCTTTAGAAAACCTAAAGACATGGAAAATGAGGACAGAGCCAAATAAGCTAGCAAGATAATTTTGGAGGAAATCATGAGGAAACTGAGAGAATGCAATTCAGCAGCTTTCAGAGAATCTGCATTAAACCATAGGTGAAAGTATTACTGATGCAGAGGTAACGGGAAGCAGTAGTTACTGAAAGAACTGTGGCAACCTGCAGATACCAATTTCTCTCCTTCAAAACCACCAGGCACTGAGATCTATGTGGCATTCATGTGAGTTATTCACATGAGAAACAGCATTGAGGTGCATTGTTGTAAAGACAACTAATTGTTTATTTATGAGATTTTAATTCTTGCCTGGAAAATGAAACCTTGAACGTGGGCATTCCCAGAATTCATTCTCCCTACTGAGCTACATACTCATGTCCACACTAATTTTCTGATAATGCAGCCTGCCCATGAAAATACTTGAAAAACTGACAAGATATACAAACCAGATTTGTTTTGAAAACACAAGTGTTTACTGAATAACAATACACTTAGTATATACATATCATTAACATTTTGAAATATAAAAGTTTACTTTTATCTGATATTCTTTGAGCTTTCAGGCCATTTTTCCTTTGGATTACCATATCTCAATTCTTTGTTTATCTTGCATTCTTTCTTAGATGTGGGTCCTATATCTTCTCATGAGAGTGTGTCAAGAACCTCGATATTGGTTAAACCAGACGACACAGGAAAAGAAGATCCAGCAAGGTCCTGTAAGGTAATTCATCTTCTATGTTTATGTTAAATTTTATAACTGAAAACTGGATGAAGTACACAGTATTTACTAATTATTTTGTCTGTAAGGAGATTGAGAATGCCATGAAAATCAAAGATCCTCTTCCAACTGCAACAAAAGTGAGGAAGGAAGCATGGATAAAAAAATCAGGTAATTGTTGTACTACAAATTTTCTGCAAAGAGCAAGAATAAACATCGAAAATAGAAGACTTTCCACTCATATATTTAATACAATATTGTGAGAGAATTTGGCCCAATACACCAGTGTCTATGCTTGCATCAACATATTAAAACATTAACAATTTTCAGAAAAAGCATATGAAAAAGACCATTAAAAGTAAACTGTAAGGTAGATATTTCTACCATTAAAGTTTCCAAATTGGAGTCATTATACCTGTTGGTGGGATTTTCAGGTGGTTTTTCTTTCACTGGGTGTTTTAAAAAGTTTGTAGGACTAAAAAGCTTGTAGCTATAGTCTCAGATGTTTGTGAGACGGAGGAAACAGATTGTGCTTGAACTCAGTAGGTCACGTCCAGTCTGTGGAGCACAGGAAAAGCACATCTAGAAGACAATATCAACTCTATCATGACACCAAGTAAAGTGACTAATTCCATAGATATTTTTTGTTGTTTATGCAAATTTTATTTCATGTCCCCTACCCCAAATGTGATCATTTCTAAAATAAGAAATCACACAGTGTATTATCATCCATTCTTTAATTTATCCATTTCCTATAAAGCAAACACTGTTTTTATGGGAGAACACTCTTTTGTGGAATTTAGATGAAGAGATGTAAATCCCAAAACACTTTTGTTTACTCATATTTTATTGATGTGTTTTGTTGTTTGTTTCTTTTTTTTTTTTTTTTTTTTTTTTTTTTTGGAACCAGGGATTGAACTCAGGGACACTCGGCCACATCCCCAGCCCTATTTTGTATTTTATTTAGAGACAGGGTCTCACGAAGTTGCTTAGGGCCTCGCTAAGTTGCTGAGGCTGGCTTTGAACTCGCGATCCTCCTGCCTCAGCCTCCCAAGTGCTGGGATTACAGGCGTGCACCACCACGCCCGGCTATGTTGTTTGTTTCTTTATATGTGTGGTGATTGAATCCAAATATTTCTGCATGTTAAGCAGTAGCTTTTCCACTGAGGTTCATCCACTGACTTCACTGATTCACTGGTGGGCTTGGTATCCAAGTTCAAGTAAATTGCCTACCAAGGACCTAATAGATTTTCCTCAACATAGGAAGATATTGCCTTTAGGAGTAATTACTTTGTAAATGAAAGCAACATTCACAGTTCTATGTTCTATTACACATCTCACTTGAAACCTTGAGTAATAGGAGCAGAGTCTCACATTACAGGAGCTCACATTCTCACATTGTTCATTTAATATGACCTCATTCTACACTCAATTCTCACTAAAATTTTCTATCCTTTGTATTACTGGAAACATTCCCTCCATTCAGGCCTGCATGAACTTCACACTACTCTGTGGTCTTCTCATTATTCAACTCCATTTATGAACATGCCCCTCATGTTCTCTTGCCCATGATCTTAAAAATGGTCTAGCTATACTGCATATGTGACCTTCAGCCCTCCTTAGATTGAGGATATCAAGCTGCTTAAGTTTCCTAGAAACCATTCATATTAAACATTCTTCTTTACTCTGCATCTTTAGCACTTCCCTTCCTGCACTGTTCTTGGCAGTTCTACTCACCAATCCCTATGTCACACAAATACTGTCCAGTTGAACACTCGTCTCTATGTCATGCTATAGCCTTCCATTCTCTCTCCATTTCCTGCCCTCCGATTGATAACCTCACTCCTTATATCATTTTTCATCCCTACCTCTAGAAAAGACACCAACAGGGACTCCTGTTATCTCCTCTAGCTTTATCACAAACTTAAATATGTGTGGGAATAAATAATTCGTTGACACCAATGTGATGTAACAGCAGTCTCCTTGAGTCCAGGAGCCAATGGCCTAGACAGGGAGAGGGGTTATTTTCAGGTCAGTTGGTTATTATCCAGCACAAAAGCTGGTGCACTGTCTGAGGTAGCCCTAGGAAAAGCAAATGCAGTTTGTGTCTGGAGTAAGAGGCAGAATCACAGAATCTTCTCCAAACATAGTGAATCCTAATAGAAGAAAGGACAAAAAAATGTAAAAGTCAAAATGAAAAGGAACAGAAAAGAAACATGGAATTGTTTTGATGAAATTGAAATGGGATCAGTCAGTTGGGACAACAAGAATGATGTACAGTCATTGTTGAAACCCTTCTATTTGGATGAAGTGATAATAAACAGTGTGATGTTTCTTGTCTCCATGGAAATTTAAATTTTTTCCATGACATTTCCTTTTACTTTGAGTGATTGAACTTGTGAGTTATTGTATGCATTGAACATGGTGACACCTCATGAATCTTCAAGTGGTGTTCTTAAGTACTGGATCAGTAAAATGACTCCTTAATGATCTCAATTATACAGGCACAGAGGGGTACATCTATTACTCTATTAGTGCTTTGAACTCAAATCATGTCCCTGAGACTACTAGAAATGCGCTCTATTACTGAGCTATATTATCATCTCCAGAAAGGTAACTTATTGAACAGACAACCCTTCTATAAAAATACTTGGTAGGATGTCCAATATGCCATGTAAGACTAATTTGTAACCAGAAGATTTGATGGAGTTTATTCCATGGATACCAGGACTTAGTGTATATACCAATGACTTTGAAACACAAAAGTTTATTAATATCTGATGATTCTGTGATATTTCAGATCACTTTTTCCTTTCATTTCCCATATCTAAATTAATTATGCTTTATTACATCGTTTTCATAGATATGGAACCTCTATCTTCACACAAGGGAGAAAAAGAAAATTTGGTGTCGGATAAATCACAGGATACAGAAGAAGAAGATGAACCAGTATCCCAAATGGGTATGAGGAAACAAATATTTGTGTATTAGCTGTTATTCTAAAGCCAGAATAAGAATGTCCCCCTGGGGTATTGAAAAAAACAGTAGTGGATCCTACACATCATGACACAAGCAGATCACATGCCAGCATAAATATTGCTGTAATTCTGAACATGTCTCTCGGGTAGTGTGAAGAGTGCAAAAGACAAAGATTTAGAAATCATATGTTGAAGGTAAATTTTCTTCATTGCCAGGCAAGAAGGATTTGTAATAATGCATACGAAAAATGTCAACTGGAAAGAAGCAAGCCCCAACCTCTAAAGGGTTTTTTGAAAAAGGAAAAGGGAAGGGAAAATGAGGGAAGCACCAAAGGAGTTAGCTAGGTAATTTTGGGGGGAGAAGGGAGGAAACTGAAAGAATGCAATTCACTTTCTGTGAGGGTACCTGCCTTAAACACCAAATGTGAGATGATTTCTGGTACAGAGATGATTGAAAACATTAGGGACTGGAAGAATCATGGCAATCCAGATGGACCAGTGTATCATCCATACTTACAATAAGGCCCCATGGTGTGTGTGGCATCCATAAGAGTGATTCAAATGAGTGACATTGCCCTTTTGAAGAACTGGTTTTTTGAAAGACAGCTAAATTTTTCATTATTATTCTTCATCGTCGTCGTCGTCGTCCTCCTCCTCCTCCTCCTCCTCCTCCTCCTCCTCCTCCTCCTCCTCCTCCTCCTGCTACTCCTCCTCCTCCTCTCCTCCCTCTTCCTCTTCCTATTATTACAGTGGTGGTTTGGAACGAAGCCATGTCCCTGGGTATGGCGCGAGTGTAATCAAGTCGGGTGCTTAATTCTGATCTCTAGATACCTAATTTTCTCATCAACCAGGATTCTCAGAAAATTCTTCAAAAGCTGTCTAGGTATTCTGCACCACCCTCATTTATTTCTTTAACCAGAACTCATTACAGATTTATTCTTCAAACACCAAGACTCTTGTTACCCTTAATGTATACACCAAAGACTTTGAAAAAATACACTTAAATGATATTGGATAATTCTGTGAGCTTTTGGATCATTTCTCCTTGGATCAATTATTTACGCTTTATCTTATGTTTTTCACAGATAGGGAACCTCAGGCTTCCCAGAAGGGAGAAAAAGAAAATTTGATGTTGGATAAACCACAGGATACAGAAGCAGAAGGTAAAACAGTATCCCATATGGGAAAACCCTATGTGCATTCCTGTTATTCTGAAGCACATCTGAGCTGATTAGTTCAGAAAATTCTCTCAGATGACAAATGAAGTATACCTGTCCCTGGAATGTCATCAGCACTGCGTCCTTATTTATTTTAAGGAAAAGGAGGAACCTGAAACATACCTGTGATAAAGTGGATTAAATAATTCACTTAGGCTTGACTAGAGATACATACTGCCACAATTTTACTTCAACTTTGACATTGAAAATTACAGGTCCTTTCTTTGCTTCACTGAATATGGATCACTGTGCTTTCCCTGACCTTGCATATCGACACTGGTATATGGAAACTTGTGTATGTGTTCATTATTATTAAAAATGTAATCTTACCATTGGAAACTTAAAGTTTTCTGGAACCAACATTCCTAATTTTGATTTACTACATTTCAGACATGTGGCTGTAGTCGTCCAAAAGCCCCAAAGAAAAACAGAACCCAAAAGCTAAAGTAAACTATCAGGGCGAACCACTGGGATTCAATCCACATTCATTCATTAGGAAATTGAAGAGGTTTGTCATACTCAGGTTTAATTGAGTGTATATCTCATTTGCTTCTCAGGATCTCAGGATGCACAGACTCCCAAGAAAGTAAGTTATCTTCTATGCTATGTGATTAGCTGCTTGCTGGATGAAATGTACAATGATGAAATAATGTCTTGTCTTCAAGAAGGTGAAGGGCCTCAGCAAAGCGAAAGATCTTCCACAAAAAGGAAAATCGAAGAAGGGAGCAAAGACACTCGACTCAGGTAATTTTTGCATTTCACTGCCTGTGGAAACATGCACATTAAAGCCTATGAAGTGACAGCAATCTTCCCACTCATGATATGTATTTTTCCACAATATGCTGGGAGGACTTTCTCCAACAGGTCTGTATTGACGATTGCATACACTTTTCACAATATTTCTGTAGAAAGTTTAGTAAAAGATATTATAGATTTTTTTTGAGGTTCTTTATATCGTAGATGTTCCTACAATGCAAGTTCCCACCTTGGCATCATGACACCTGTTTGTTGGATTTTGAGGCTGGTTTTCTTTCCCAAGAAGTTTGAACAGAGCTTATGGGGACCATGTCCACAGAATTGAAAGTGGTCGCACTGTAGATGTGTATGTGGCACATATGATCATCAACCGTCTGTGGAACACAGTCGCCCAAGTACTGTAATTTCCCTAGGCAACTTTCGTAATAGAAATTCTGCTTAAATCTGTATCTTTAACTCTTTCTTTACCTGCAATGTCCTTTGACAGTGATCATTTCCTTTGCAGTCTCCCAAAATTATGTGAAGTGGTTCTATCAAAGTTATTAGTAGGACAAAGATACAGTAAACATTGTAAAGATTTTTGTTTCTGTTGTAATTTTGATATGTTTCTCTGCAAAATATCCTTTTTCGTTGAATGGATGAGCTCCTCTGATGCATTGAACACGATGAACTCAGTGTGTCTAAAGACTGGATCAGCCTAATTCCTCCCTCAAAAAGATATGCCTGGTTGACAAGGGGCACATGTGTAGTTGCAGATTCTTGAGAGGCTGAGGCAGGCTGAAGTCAGGTTCTCAGTCAGCCAGGGAATTTGCAGTCCCCTGTCTCCAAAGAAAAAAGGGTTGTGATTTGAAGTAGTGATATAATTCTTACCAAGGATCCACATGTCCCTCTGGACAATCACTAGGCCTCCATATGACAATCAATAATTTTCAAACAGCACAAACATTCACCTCAAATTAAACCTAATTTAAAATCATAATTGTGGAAATGAAGTGATAGAATTATTACTATTATTCCTTTTTATTTGGCTAGATTTTCACTCTTTCTAACAGTTTAAAGTAGTTTAAGTACATGTTTATATTTATTATCAGAGTCACTTTTGGACAAGTCACCAGCAGAAGAGCACAAGCAGCTTGATGGCAAGGGAAATAGGAAACATGAGGTATGTAAGCGTGTCAATTTAAATTTCTGGTCAATCTATCTTATTTGCTTCCAGGAGGGAAATTAGGCCCAACAAAATGAGCTCAGACAATATTTATTTGGAAACCATACATCATCATTTAATATTTAGGTCTAAAGAATTTAACTTCACATGAACATGGAAATAGCTTCAGAAGTCATGGAAGCCTACCAGTCAGCTTTATCTTAGCAGTTGAGGAAACTTTAGAATGTTGCTTCAGTTTTCTTCTGTGTGACCTCTTTACATCATGAGGAATAAATGCGAGACTCAAAAAGACACAGTTGAAAGTAGGAAAATTGATAGCTGCAAGAGCCAGTGAACACATTCATGTTAAGGGACCTTCATTCCCAAAGGCTCATAATTTTCGTTGCCCATTACCGGCAATCCAGGCCTGGGTTAAAAATTGCAATCTCCCTTGACTCCAGTGCTTAGGTCGAGGCAGATATTAGGCTCAGATCAAACCCAAAACTCCCTTTTAGGAGAATCAGATCCTTTCCGGATGTGTCCATTCCGTTAGGGTACCAAAACACCGACTTTCTGGTTTCTTTTATTTTCATGCAAGAAATCAGTAAAACCACTGAACACTTTGTCCTACCCCTTAAGTGGATGTTAGCAACAAGACCTTGGATGCAGTTATTGGGAACTTGTAACAATTTGGTGGTGTCTTCATTCTTCCTTTTTTCCTGTTGCGTGAATTAATGGGATGAGATATTGTATGTGCTTGAGGTCCAGGGTTGTGTGTGTGTCCCTTTAGAATGCAGATATGTCTCTGGGATGTGTCTCGGTCAGGGCACGTATTTCAGCATCATAACCCCAAAGGAGAATGTTCAACATACTATTTTTATTCACCAGAATCTCATCAAGGGGAGTGATTAACCTCTGAGAACAATCATAGCTTACAGCAAAACATACAAAGCACACATATAATATGCATATTTGAAGTGATTTCTATAAAACCACAAAATGAAGAGGAGTAGGAAATAACAATGTGCACCTGGTTTGAAAGAAAGGCCTTTGGGAGAATAAAATTATGATGATAAATTTTAAAACAAAGTGACATTGAAAGTGCTGAGAGTAAGCAGAGACTGAAGAGGAGATGAGGATGCAATTCAACACGAGTGAGACTCGAAAGGATTTAAAATATGAATAAAAAGGGATCAAGGGTTCTGAAGCAAGATATCTTAGAAAATCAGATAAAAACTGAAAAAGGATAGATAGACCTTGGAAACGCCAAAAAAAAAAAAACCAGCAAAAAAAAAAAAAATACAAACCAAAACATAACATAACAAAAAAGCTGCATACTTAGAAGCATTGAAATCTTCCAATTCCCCTGCGACTAATGTTACTGAAATGGAGACATGTCTGTTCAGGATATTGGAACCATATAGGTTTCAATTTTATTTTTTTGAAAATTTATTTGTTTTGATTCATTGTACACAGTGGGTTTCAGTTGTTTTTTCTCTGGTTATACACGAAGTAGAGTCACACCATTTATGTAATCATACGTGTACATAGGGTAATGATGTTTGTCTCATTCTATTATTGTTTTACACCCCACCCCGAACCCACCCCTCTTTTAGCCCTCTGCAATCCTTCATTCCTCCACTCTTGCCTCCCTCCCAGCCTGCATTATGTATCATCATCCACTCCTCAGAGAGATCACTTGGCATTTGTTTTTGTGGGATTGCCTAATCTCACTCAGCATGACATTCTCCAACTTCATCCATTTACCTGCAAATGCCATAATTTTATTCTTCTTTGGGGCTGAGGAATATTCCATTTTGTATGTATACCACAGTTTCTTTATCTATTCATCTATTGAGGGGCATCTGGGTTGTTCCACAATCTAGCTACTGTGAATTGAGCAACTATGAACATTGATGTGGTTGCATCACTGTAGTAGGCTCATTTTCAGCCCTTTGGGTATAGGCCAAGGAGTGGGATAGCTGGGTCAAATGGTGGATCCATTCCAAGTTTTCTAAGGAATCTCCACACCCCTTTGCAGAGTGCTACACTAATTTGCAACCCCACCCAGCCATGTATGAGTGTACCTTTTCCCTCACATCCTCGCCAACACCTATTGTTGCTTGCATTCTTGATAATAGACATTCTCATTGGGGTGAGATGAAACCTTAAGGTGGTTGTCATATGCATTTCTCTGATTACTAGGAATGTTGAACATTTTTTAATGTATCTCTTGATTGCTTCTAGATCTTCTTCTGTAAAGTGTCTGCCTATTTCCTTACCCATTTATTGATTGGGTTATCTGTATTCTTGTGGTAAAGTTTTTTGAGTTCTTTATAGATTTTGGCAATGAGTGCTCTATCCGAAGTGTGTGGGGGTAAGATTTTGTCCCACACTGTCGGCTCTCTCTTCACATTGCTGATTGCTTCCTTTGCTGAGAAAAAGCTTTTTAGTTTGAATCTATCCCAATTGTTGATTCCTGCTTTTATTTCTTCTTCTTTGGTGTTGGC
>JAJEJO010051502.1:0-75170 GCA_020662805.1 Glaucomys volans
TTTTTGTTACTATTGCTCTGTAGTATAGTTGAAGGTCTGGTATTGTGATACCCCCTGCTTCGCTCTTCTTGCTAAGGATTGCTTTAGCTATTCTGGGTCTCTTATTCCTCCAAATGAATTTCATGATTGCTTGCTCTATTTCTATGAGGTCCGTCATTGGGATTTTAATTGGAATTGCATTGAATTTGTATAGCACTTTTGGAGGTATGGCCATTTTGACAATATTAATTCTGCCTATCCAAGAACATGGGAGATCTTTCCATCTTCTCAGATTTTCTATAATTTTTTTCTTTAGTGTTTTGTAGTTCCCATTGTAGAGGTCTTTTACCTCTTTTGTTCGATTGATTCCCAGTTATTTTACTTTTTTAGAGGCTATTGTAAAAGGGATAGTTTTCCTAATTTCTCTTTCAGAGGATTCATCACTTATGAATAAGAATGCATTGGATTTATGAGCATTAATTTAATATCCTGCTACTTTACTGAATTCATATTGTGAGTTCCAGAAGTTTTCTGGTGGAATTTTTTGTCTCCTCTAAATATAGAATCATGTCATCAGCAAATAGGGAGAGTTTCAGCTCTTCTTTTCCTATTCATATCCCTTTAATTTCTTTGGTCTGTCTAATTGCTCTGGCTAGAATTTCAAGGACGATGTTGAATAGAAGTGGTGAAAGAGGGTATCCCTGCCTTGTTCCAGTGTTCCGGGGGAATGCTTTCAATTTTTCTACATTTAGAATGATGTTGGCTGTAGGCTTAGCATAGATCGTCTTTACAATGTTAAGGAACATTCCTACTGTCCCTATTTTTTCTGGAGATTTGAGCATGAATGGGTGTTCTATTTTATCAAATGCTTTTTCTGCATCTATTGAAATAATCATGTGATTCTTAACTTTAAGTCTGTTGATGTGGTGAATTTCATTTATTGATTTCTGGATGTTGAACCAACCTTGCATCCCTGGGATGAAACCTACTTGATCATGGTGTACTATCTTTTTAATATGCTTTTGTATGCAATTTGCTAAAATTTTGTGAAAAATTTTTGCTTCTATGTTCATTAGGGATATTGGTCTGAAATTTTCTTTCCTTGGTGTGTCTTTATCTGGTTTTGGTATCAGGGTGATATTAGCTTCATAGAATGAGTTTGGAATACTTTCATGGAATACTTTGAGGAGTATTGGAATGAGCTCTTCTTTGAAGGTCTTGTAGAACTCGGCTGTGAATCCTTCTGATCCTGGACTTTTCCTTGTTGGTAGGCTTTTGATGATTTCTTTTATTTCATTGGTTGAAATTGATCTATTTAAATTGTGTATGTTCTCCAGATTCAGTCTGGGTGGCATATATGCCTCTAGGAACCTGTTGATGTCTTTGATATTTTCTATTTTGTTGGAGTATACATTTTCAAAATAGGTTCTAATTATGTTTTGTATTTCAAATAGTGTCTGTTGTGATATTTCCATTTCTATCACAAATTTTAGTAATTTGGGTTTTCTCTCTCCTTCTCTTTGTTAGTGTGGCTAAGGGTTGATCAATTTTGTTTATTTTTTCGAAGACCCAACTTTTTGTTTTGTCAATTTTTTGAATTGTTTCTTTTGTTTCAATTTCATGGATTTCTGCTCTGATTTTAATTGTTTTCTGTCTTCTACTACTTTTGGTGATGAACTCTTCCTCTTTTTCTAGGGCTTTGAGCTGTAATGTGAGGTCATTTAGTTGTTGACTTTTCATTCCGTTATTGAATGTGCTCCATGCAATGAATTTTCCTCTTAGCACTGCTTTCATAGTATCCCAGAGATTTTGACATATGGTATCTTTGTTCTCGATGATCTCTATGAATTTTTTATTCCCCCCTAATGTCTTCTGTTATCCATGTATGATTCAATAGCATATATTTAATCTCCAGGTGTTGGAGTATTTTCTGTTTTTAACTTTATCATTGATTTCTAATTTCATTCCATTATGATCTGATAGAATACAAGGTAGTATCTCTATCTTTTTGTATTTGCTAAGAGTAGCTTTGTGGCATAACATATGGTCTATTTTAGAGAAGGATCCATGAGCTGCTGAGAAAAAAGTGTATTTGCTTATTGATGGATGGAATGTCCTATATATGTCTGTTAAGTCTAAGTTAGTGATTGTGTCATTGAGTTCTATGGTTTCTCTGTTCAATTTTTGCTTGGAAGATCTGTCCAATGGTGAGAGAGGTGTGTTAAAGTCACCCAGTATTATTGTGTTTTGGTCTGTTTGTTTCCTGGAATTGAGAAGGATCTGATTGATGTATATGGATGCGCCATTGTTTGGTTTTCATTTCAAGGAAGTAGAGGTTCAGATCCCTCTGCTCTAGAGTTAGTTGGGCTTTGGGCTATAGCATTGCTTCCTGCCATCCCCAGACTTTCCAACTTCCTGATTTCCCTTCCAAAGCTGGTCTTCTCCCAATCTTCCTTGGTTCAGCAAATGACACCACCATTAATCTAGGTACAAATGTTAGACCTCTGGAATTTAACCTTGATTCCTCTTTGTCTATTTATTAAATATATCATCAAGTTTTGTCTCTAACATGTTTCTGCCCATTAATTTCCAACTCCCATGCCATAATCCTAGTCTGAGATATCACCATTTTTGATGTGGATTTCAACCATAGCCCCCTCAGAGGTCTCCTTACTTAAATCTTTACCATCTCCCAAACCATTCTCCACAAAGTTTTTCAGAATAGTCACATAACTAACTAAATTATAACCCATTACACTTAGGATCAAATCCCTATTGATATCAAGGCTCTATGTATATTGGTCTCATCATCTAAACTTTTCCTTTGTTCACTAATGTTCCAGTTATACCATCTTTTAGTTTCTAACAATAAGCTGATTTTGACCTCAGAACTTTTGTTTTCCTGGTTACCTTTATCTAGAATTCTCTAACTCTACTTCTGATTTCTTCTTATTCTTCAGATCTCAGCTTAAATTCACATGCTTAGAAAGACTTTATGTGATCAGATTCCAAATACCCCTCTCCTTTGTATCATTTGCTATTGTAGTAACCAACTTATTTTACCTGAAATATTATCATAATTATTTTAATGTTTATTATCATCTTCCTCCTGCATAATTTAAGTTCCATTAAGTCAGATCTTGCTTATCCTACTGAACAATATATCTCTATTATATTATACATTCTCTGAATACATAGTCAGTGTTGATTTGAAGTAATTAGTTAACAGAATAAATAGGACCAAGAATTTATTGCATCACTGAGAACCCAATATGTAAAATTTCAAAGGAAATTGTGACAGGGTGACAGATTTGGCCCCATGGAAATGTTATAGGCCAGGCTACATGGGCAATGACTAAATAGACTCCATTTTGCTCTGAGACTCCATGTTATGTAGGAAATGCTTCTCCCATGGGAATGCCCCACCTCTACCCATCAACAGTTGCTTAGCTTCTTCTATGGGAGCACCCCGCCTCTGTACCCATCATCAGTTACTTTGCATAACATGTTTAGCAATACAAAATGACAATTCTTATATGATAAAAAATTGTTTTCTTTTTCTTAACCAATGCACCATCTCAACAGTGATCATCTAGAAGTTAGTGACTGTTCTTTAACCTGTACCCAAGTAAGATCATTTTGATCCACTTCCCCCTCTGCTGATGATTTCATGATGTAAGTTTGTAATTTTGAATCTTAGAAACAGACACTTATGATTGATGTGATTTTTGGTATAAGAATCCCTGCAACCCTGTGATTGGGCCTGTTCTCCCAATAGCCATTTTGGGGTCACTGTAGGAGTCAGTCAGCCGGCCAGCTTAATAAAGACTCTCAAATTTGGACTTCTCAGTGGTGATCAGTCTGTTCTTAAGTTTCGCCCCATAACAGAAATATCTGATAATTGCTTTCTTTACTCTTGGGTTCCTCACCCAGACTGAATATATAAAAAGGAAGAAAGAAAGAAGGGAAGAGCTAGGGAGAGAAGGTAGAGAGAAAGAATTTGTGAGGATATCTTCCCTGTAGTTCCTTTCTCCACTAAGAAGTGGTGGTGGTGGGGGGTGAATCTTCTGTTACCCCAAACCAAGTGAGAAAGCCTAGTGTTTGGGGCATATTGAGAGTTATAGAGGACATTGGAAATGGTAGTCTGCACATCAGAAAAAGATGAAGAGGGTTTTATTCAAGAAAAATTGGGTTGTTATTGAAAAATTTTGAGCGGAGAAGTAACAATTGTAATTCTGCTTTGGGAAGAGTAGTCTGATAGCAACATTTAAAATGAATTGGGCATTGGAAATGCAAAGATATGGGTTAGGAACAGAGCAATAACAATGATGTGACCTAGGAGATGGAGGTAATATTTGATTGATAGGAAGAAACAGGTGTGAGAAAAGTTATAGTGGTAGAACTGATAATTTTTGGAATTGATTATAGGAATAAGAAGGACTCACATGTAGTTAATATTAAATGCCCTTGAGGGAAAAACAGTAATATTTGAAGATAGCACAGATGTTTATTTAGCTTAAAGAGAAGTTTAAGGGTAGGTATAAACTGCCTTTTTTATGCATAAGTTATTGTGTTAGCCACTAGTTTTACAAAAATACACCTTTTACTGGGTACCTAGCTTTTTGTGACTGTAACTTCTTGGGGAGTGAAAAATGGCTTTCCTCAATCCTTCTAGATTTCTTGGCTTGGATATGAATGAAACTGACATAAAACAAATTAACAGGAGGACAGACCATTTTAATTACATATATATGCTCAGGAGTCCCACAAAATATGAGACTGACTGAAGTTTACCTGGCCTCCTGAGCTCCAGAAAGGAATACAAAGAGGCTTGGGGCTTCTCTGGGATTGACACAAGATGTGGGAGGATGAGGGGAGGAAATTACATGAAGAAAGGTTGTCTTCTATGCAGATTAAAAAGTCACTCATGTAATAAAATGTCTCCAAGCAGCTCTCAGAATAGGTGATTGGATTGTCTGGGTGTCGGTTGACCTCCAGCCCCCCTCTTAGATTGTATAAGATATTTTGGGAGGAGATTCATGGCAACTGAAGTTTTTAACTTGCTGTTGCTAGTTTATTATAAAAAAATTACAAAGGATATAGTTAAATGAAAAGATACATAAAAGAGATGTATGGAAGTTTCCAGAGCACAGGAGCTTTTGTTCCCTTTGAGATGAGTGGCACTGCCATCCTAGCTCATAGATACATTGTCTAACTTAGAAGTTTATTATATCTTGTCATTTGAGAGATTTTATAGAACTCAACCTCCAACCTGAAGTCTCCACCCCAGGACTGGTGAGTGGGCCAAAAGTCCCAATTCTCTGACCAGTTGGTCTTTCTGCTGACTGGCTCCACTCTGAGGCTTTTGAGAGGCCCTACCCTGAATCACTCTTTAGTATAAACTCACGTGTGTTTAAAGTGGTTACTATAAATAACAAAAGCCACAAGAGTTTCCTCTGAAGGACTGATCTCTCAGAGAAAGTCTCTGCCTGTGTCCACTATTCCCCAAATACCCTCAGTTCAAAGTCATCAGAGTACCAAAGTATCATATTTTGGGGTGGCATTTTATGAACTCTTCAATCTTTATTCTAACAATGGTCAACTCCATAACTTTCTTCTCTCTCTTTTACTCTCATAATAACCTTTATTCTGCTTTTTCCTCCTACTTTTGAAGAGTTCATCTGGTGCTGAAAAGTCATGGTTTTAAGCTAATGAACTGAAAATTAACCCAATTTCACTACTAACACATTGACATCTATGAAATATTTGAAGAAGTTTTTTCGCTAACTTTACCCCTCATTTTGCTGTCTTACTATGTAGATGATTAATATAGAACCAAAGAATGACAATTTAAAGCAAACGATGTAATAACCCTAACTGCACAGGACCTTTGTGTTTTTCAAGATGTTCTCCTAGGAGCCAAGTAAAACTCTCTCCATTAGAACACTTTTCAACTTTTAGAAAGGCATTAGGTTGTTAAAACCAAACACTGATGTATAGCGTTGAATCAAGGAGATCGATTCTTTCTTTAATAACTTAAGGGGAAGTTAGTAAAGTTAGTAACTGAAGGGAAATCAAGACTATTAAGAATGACTCATACAGAGAGAAATGCCCTTGTCCTTGTAAAAGGGTCCAAGGCCTGTCCAGAGGCAGAAGAGACCTCTACTCAGACCTTCCAGATGCTTGACACATTGTAGAAAAGAATTTAAAGATATGTCAAGTTTTATCAAGGAAAGGATCAGAGCTTTATTAGAAAGCAAAAATTGAGGGTACACATTCTAAGGGCAGAATGTGGGCTATCTCAAGAGTGAGATGAGTGCTATCTCAGGGCTTAAGGTCTGAGTTTTTATTAAGGTGCATAATTAGGGAGAATATGTATAGTACAAAAGGGTTGGACTTTTCTTGGGATTGGGAAATATTGAGCAAAATTGTGCCTCCCCATTAGGGGTCTTATGTGGCATGCATCTTTGAGTTCACATCAGGGTCTCTGATATTTGGGCAGTTGATTGGGTGGTTGATTGGACCAGAGGGTTATTGGTCCAATCAAGTATTTGCCCCTGGCTTCATAAAGTTAATGGTCTTTTTCTATCACTTAGCCTCTTTGGCTCATGGCTCACAAGCTGTCCAAAAGTCAGCAATTCTACATTCCAACAGGGACATTTCTCCTTTTAAGACTCAGTTCTTTCCTCTATTTTCCTAAATTTGTATCTCACATTCATTACATAAAAATTTACCAAAAAATAGAAATCAAATAACAACCCCCTGCAAAACCTAGGAGCTCCAACTAGAGAGCTTGCTCCAGCTTGGACCATAATTCAGTAAATTTATAATATAATTCAAAGAACTTTAGCATTTCAGAGAATTTTTATAAGTATAAATTAAATAAAACAAAAGGTTTTATAAACTCGGAGATTCAAAGAATCAAATAACATTTGTAAACTGAGATATTTACATAGTTGAGTCACAGGCACACCACAATTTTGAGCATATGACTCAGACTTCACATCTTATATACAGTTAGTTTTTAAATGCTAGGGCATTATGCCATGGGTAAGCACAAGTTTACATAATTGAGGATTTATCTGGACCTCAGCTTTGCCTAATTCCTTTTGGGATTTTACTCCTGAGTTGAAGCTATTGTCTTTGACCAGGTGGATCAAGTTCAGAAAGACATACCTTACTCCTGTCTCCTGTTTCCTAGAATAAACTGAAGTTCCTATCATGACAAGTTCTTAATGCTCAAATCCCTGCCTGCCTTTCTCCCCACTGCTCATATACTTCATTCATGTTGACTTCTTGGAATACAAGACCTTCAACTACCCTCACCCCCACCATGCCCTGACCCGTTTGCTCATGTTTGTTCTGTCACTGGAGCACAGACTCTGTAAGGGCAAGAGGTCACTTCCAGAAAGAGCACTATTGTATCTCAGATGGCTAACACAACATCTGGTACTGTGTAGCTATTTGATAAATATTTGTTAAATAGATGAATCAAGGAGATAAGTAGAATTGGTTGTGTGGTATGATCCAGAGTTGAGGCTGAATTTATAGAATGGAACTGACAGGAGAAAAGATGAAGATAAATTTATAGTCCGAGGACAGCTGGAGGAATGTAGTGGAAATAAATCTTGGACTACAATTTCAGATATGCAAGGAAGAACATATAAATTTATATTTATAAATATAAATCAACCTAGCTTTAATTCTGAGAATTCCACACTCCCAGGTTGATGGAAAACTTAACTTCTGTTGTTCTTGGGTTTCAAGAATTCTATGCAAAGCCAAGGCAAGAGCTTTAATCATTGAGTCATTTGGCTTCCCTAGTTATTTCTGGAGTGTTCACTGACTCTATTTACATAGTTCCTTCAGGACTGGGTTCCATGATATTTCCTGATCTTTTATTTAAACATGAGAACTATTTCAAGGGATGATTATGGGCCTTTGTTTAGACATAGAAGACAGTCCTTGTTCTCTGGAGTTTTGAATCTCTGATGTGTGGCAATACTAGAAATACAGGGACATGGCTACCCATGTGTGGGACTTACAGAGTTTTCTCTGTGCTCCCAAGTCATGGGAATCTAATTTTATTGTGCTGCTTCTCAAAAATATTCTTATGCTTCCCTTATTTTTGGGGCACTTCACATGAATTTTCAAAACGGATTTAGATTTTACTCAAGTCAGGAAACATGACTTTTCCCCCCAACTTTGCCCTTCCAATTCCAAAATTTGGCTATCTTTTGATAATATGAAGAACAGAAAAAACAGGATGAATGAGTAGGATTTAATATGTCATAAACTTATTCTGCCAGTAAGAATTAAGTTTTGACTAGAACAGAGACAGAGTGCAGTTCTCATCAGGCCACTCTTATGCTTAACATACCATAATGGTTTCCTGTTGCTCTTAGTATAAAGATCAATCTCCTTAACACGGCCCACAGAGATCCCCCTGCCTCTCCATTCTCTTCCTGTACTGTGGGCCCTCTACTCCCTAGAAGAGGGGCATGCCAGGCCCTCTTCTTCTTTCTACTGGGTGCATGCTAGTTTCTTGTTGAAAAGAGCATGCTATCATTCATTCAACACAGGGTTTTTGTACTTTCACTTGTACCTCTTCACTTTGTTCATTCCCACTCATGCTTTGAATTGCAGCTCTGCAGGCATTTTTCCAGGGAAACCTCTTCTGCCACTTATTGCAGACATTTACAGCACCATTTATCTTGTCTTTATAGTACTTGTAATTATGGTAACCTTGTCTTATAAGAATGAAATACCATTTTCACTTGTCATTTTAGCAAAATCCCATATTTTGGCAATATACTGTTGAGCAAATGGACATTTATTTTTAAGTATTGCTAGTGGGATTAAAAAATTAGTAAACCCTTCATGGGTTGGCAATATCAAAATTCACACACACACACACACATACACACACACAACCCTTTTGACCCAGATGCTCCAATGCTGAAAATTGACTCTGCAGATACATTTGTACACTATAAAGTGATATTTTGTAACTTTATTAACTATAACATTTTTTTGATAACAGATTAATACTGGAAAAATTAAATGTTCCTTAACAGAAGCTGGTTAAATACATAGAGATATAGAGATAAACCCACTCAATGGAATACTATGCAGCTGTAAAAAATCAAGGGATCTTCTTGAATACTGAAATGGGAAGATTTTCTATTTTTACTAAGTGAAAAAGTGACATGCAGAATAGTATGTATGGAATGTTATTTTCTGTATGAAAAGAAGTAAAGAAACAAGAAACTAATAATGACCATCTGTATTTTGGGGAAAAGATGGAAACTGGGAGGATGGGCAGCAGGACAGGATGTAAAAATGCAAAGAAATGAAAATATCTAATTTAATATATAATATTGATTATATTATGCATAATTATAAAAGATGCACCATTTTAAAATTGCTGAATCTCAAAATCCATTAAATCAAAGTTATTGTGTTTCATTTATTTCTTCATGGAATAAAGAATATAATGGAGGTTGCTTAAACAGAGTTATGTGGTTAATTATTTAACACTGTCTGTTTTCATGATATTAACAGAAATAGATTCTCTGTATTTTCATATATTCTCTCCTAAAATCAAACTGGAAATAAAACCCAAGAGGGCTATTCCATCTGGAGATAACTAAAGTTATTAGTTCTGGGAGAATCCCTCTTGAATGCAGGTGTAATCTGGGCATCAGTAGGGTCTATGTGAGGCTCTGCACCTATCTCAAGATAATTAATTACTCTTCAACTAGGAAACTGATAATCAAAGAACTCAAACTCTTCATATAATTTCCTTGTTAAGATTGATCTGTTCATTATTACTTAGATCTTATTTCCAAATCAGAATATAATAGCATGTTATGCTTCACTCACAATTTTATTCTTTGTTTCTGGATCTACAGTCAGTTCTATACAGCAGATTTTTAGGCAGCATTAAGCATTCTTTAGGAGCAAACTATCCATTTCTTTTATTTAAATCTTAAGCATTTAGTTAGCAAATATTGACTTCCAATCCATTGATTTCTTTCTTAATTAGTTTTTTTGTTTGTTCTAATTAGTTGTACATGACAGGAGAATGCATTTATACATTTTGATAGATCATACATAAATGGAGTGTAGTCTCTCATTTTTCTGGTTATACATATCGTAGGATCACATGGTTATGCAATCTGTAGGGTCAGTGTAGAACAGACGAATTTAGTAGTTCTTGAATATATTTAAATTGGGTACTGACTGTTAATAACTTCATTTCTTTGGAAGAAATATCCCAGTCCTGAATTCTGACCCCATTCATTACTGTTGTCTCCAAAACAAGTGGGATGTACTTCAGAACACAATAGCCTCATATTTTCATTCCTCTTCTGCTTTTAGAGGTATGACAGAGGGTTTTGAGCCATCTTGCTTTCCACAGACGTAATTACAGAAGAGCCCACTCAGCTCTGCTTAAAAATGTAACACTTTTAATATCTCATAAATAAAAGGTAACTGGGTATGTTTAAAATATTTTGTGCTATTGATTCTGTTCCCTAAAAGCATAGACCTATAGAAAAACACATACCATAATCCAATTGAAAGGACTTGATTTTTTTTTTTTTCCTGTTTGGTCTACATGCACCACCTGGTGGTAAAGTAGTGCATTTAAGTACAGAAGTGTGTGTGTGTGTGTGTGTGTGTGTGTGTGTGTAGGTGTAGGTGTACAACATGGAAAGAATTTTAATATACATTCCTAAATACTGAGTTAGACTGATGATGCAATTATTCTAATCAAATAAAAAAAAAAAACACTTGGACCCTGCCATATATACACTAGAACAGGGAATAAAGAGAACAATTCATTTTGAAAAGTATAATAGATTTCTGTTATTTACGTTAGCTATAGGTTTTATAATTCCATTCCTAAAATGATATTTTTTATTAGGCAAATGTTCTCATTGAGGCAAAAGTCAAACCCTGGTATCAAAGTAAAACCATTTTCTTTACTTTTAAACATTAATAATAATAATTTTTGAAATTGTGTGTCCTCCTCCCTATATTAGCTACTGGTATAAATTACAGGATGTAGAATTTTAAGAGTACAAGCACCACTGTGTTGTTTAGATTAATACTTTAATTTTACAAATGTAGCAGCATTTGAGACTCAGGAATGTCAAGTGACTTACCCAGGGTCATACTGGTTATAAGTAAACCATGTCAAATAAAAAACTAGGTCTTCTTGCGTTCAGCCTAGGAACATAAAAATTATACTCATATGCAATAGTGAATGATCTCTGTGTGCAAAGATAACTACTTAACTCAGCAACGGAGTGTTTTAAGACATTAAGATTTGAGTTAACACACATTAGGTTTGTTCTGACATCTGAGCACAAAAGAGTAATACAGAATCATAAAGCTGTAGAAAAGATTTTCTAACTAATAAAAACCCCTTTCATGTATGTTCAAGGAAATATTTTCCAAAGTCTATACGACTGCTGTATGGTAAAGAAGGTTTAACAATTTCCTTTCCCTCCTGACTGCTTCAGAATCCGAGATCTGTTTCTACAAAGTAGATGCCCACTTGTAGATTTAAGCATGTTCATAGCTCCCTCTCATGACCATTGAATATTATACAAGTCTCCTTCTATTCTCGCTGTTGCATTCAACTAACAGCTCACTGGTTAAGTTTTAATTGCTTCCAATGAGGTCAGCAAAGGTATTTATCGAAAAGCCCTGAATAAAAGGCTCCACACACACACACACAAGCACACACGCGCTCACACACACAGAGAAAATCCTCTTGCCTGTTGATTTATGGAAACAATTATGATTCTGCTGGAGGATTTCTCAGCTGAGAAATAGTTTGTAGCTACAGTAGAGAGGCTCAAGTTGCACAAGGCAGACAACAGACATGGAATTCTTGTGTATCCAGCTGTTATAAACAGAACAAGTAAGTTACTGTTATTTGTCTTTAAAAACAATTCTGAATGTTTTCTAAAACTTTATCTTTTTCTCTGGTTATGGTATCGAGGGGGAAGGTAAAAGTTACCAGATTTCTGAACCATGTAAAAAATATCTAGAGTCATTATGTTGTAGAACTTACATAAAGTTGAAGCTCTCCAGAGCAATCCTGACATTTAACTTGAAAAATGTGGGCATTTCAGGAGAAAATTATTGATTAACCATAAATGTAAAAGCATATAATAAAGAAATGCAGGGAAAGCATTTATGCTTTGTTAATAGTACTTGCAGATTTTGATTTAAATCACTAGCTCTGATTGCAGGGTGTTTCTTATAAAAGAGAGACTGAAATGAATGGTCTAGTCATATTCTGATTTCTTTCTATTAATACATAACTTTCATAAATCTACATATAGAGTGGTAAAGTTGTTGGCACCCTCTGTGAAAGCTGTCTTAAATGTACATTCAAAGTATTAACTACACTGAATGTATCATCCTATTTACTTACTGAAATTTATAACACATTTTTTTATCTTCCTCTCTCCTTCCCTCCCCATTCTTAATCTCTCATTGCAAACAGAAGTCAAGTAGCAAACAGCGCGGCAGCAACTGGGCTTATTACAACCTGTTTTTATAAGGATTTGTCTACACAGAATTATTTAAGGAGGATCCTGTATTGTTATCAGAAACTGAAAGGATAAGGGTAACAATTTGGAAAGAGCAACTACTCTTTCTTAAATAAATCTATAATTCACGGATAGGAAGAGGTCAATGACCTAGGAGTAACAATCAACTCAATATTTTACTTTTCATTATGTTATTCATGAACACCCGGAGCACTACACTATAATGCACAAATGGATACTGACATGGATCCTGCCAACCTTGCTCTACACATCATGCTTTCACATTATGTGTCTAGTGGGCACTCTATCTTTAGCTTGCAATGACATGACTCCAGAGCAAATGGCTACAAATGTGAACTGCTCCAGTCCTGAACGACATACCAGAAGTTATGATTACATGGAAGGAGGGGATATAAGAGTGAGAAGACTTTTCTGTCGAACACAGTGGTATCTGAGGATTGATAAACGAGGCAAAGTAAAAGGGACCCAAGAGATGAAGAACAATTACAGTAAGTATGTCCTTTATTGAAAGCACTGTTTATAGCCCTTGACCATAGGTTAAAGGATCAATTTTCAGGTGACAAGCTTTCACAGTTTCCTTTACTTGTGAACTAATAATTAAATGCAATATTGCCTTCTAATTTCTATAATTGGAATTGTGTGAACTATGTTCCTAAAAATATATCTTGGAACAGGGCAAATTTACTAGTATTATAGTTGGAACTTATAACTTAAGTCAACTGGAAAACACACATACTTCATGTCCTGATCTTTAAATGTTCTTAAGTAAAGCAAAATGTAAATAGTATTATTCATATTGAAATGCGATTTTCTTCCTAGCAAAACTTTTTACAAGCTTTAATTTTCAGTAAATGCTCACCAAAGCACTAATCACAAATTTGAGGAAGAGAAAATTTATTTATTTTTATAGTTTAGTTTCCTTTTAAAGAATATTTCCATGATGCAAAATACTTAACCTGTGTTCAAAAAATGCATTCTTGTTCATTTGTGTGTAATTATAAAACTGCAGGTGATCTGTGGCATCCTCATCCATTCATGTCATAATGAGTTTGTTAGATTGCTTACTTATCTACCTAGGCAGAAAAATAGTTTCTTTCTGACATTTTCTTTATCTAAATCTACTATGTCATATAAGATCTGTGTTGTTTTAAGAGAAACAGAAATGTCAGGAAATAAAAGTAAGTGGAGGGCTGGGGTTGTGGCTCAGTAGTAGAGCACTTGCCTAGCATGTTGAGGCATGTTTGATTTTCAGCACCACATGTAAATGAATGAATAAAATAAAGGTCTAACAACATCTAAAAAAAATAAAAGAAGTTGAAAGACATGTTATTTTCATCATTTATAATTGAGAAGCTTTACATTTTCCCCAAGAATCAGTTGTTATTTTCATATTAAAACATCAGGACTGGATTTTTCATTTAATGGTTATGATTTATAACCAATTTCAATAGTATTATATTTAATGATGTAAAATATATATTTCAACATTTATCCTAAGGATTTAAAACTGGCTTTGTTTGTATTACTAGGACTTGGAAAATATTAATATTAAACATGTTAGGTGTGTTAAAGTCAGTTTAAAAATAATGCATAGGGACAGTGGTGTGATCATGTGCCTAGCACAGTGTCAGATGCACAGTGATTACTTAAAACTTTTGTTTCCTGTTTACTAAATGTCTTCTATGCTTCTAATCTTATCAATCAATAAATGAGAATTTGGGAGAATCATACTTACAATATGAAAACAAGAGTATCTTTAATCATAATTTATACAAAATTTTAAGTCCATTTTGAAGAACTGTTAACAGTTATGGTTTTATTATTATCTTTATTGCTATTAACAAAGGTTTCATGTTAGTTCTAGAAGATTGTTCTGATTATACTGAAGTTAGTTCTAGAAGACTGTTCTGATTATACTGAAGTTTAGCTAAGGAAATGACCATTTGGAGGAAGTTTTATGGATATCATTTCTATGTGAGCAATAGAATTTGGCGTATCATCAGTTTATTTAAAAATTATTGAGATTTGTCATAGAAATGGAATCTGGTAGAAAGGCCAGAGCTCAGAGGGAAGTTATGGTACATGGTTCCAGTCCCCATCTGTGAATGACTTTGGGACAATTTCTCAGTTTTTCTAATTTCATCTGTAAAACATGGGATATGTTCTCCAACATACCTTCCAGTTTTTATAGTCTAGTCTATCCTTGACCACAGAGCATATTACATAAATGTAAAGAAATGTAAGTATCCATTGTATAACTATCACCCATGATGAATGAGATGAAAGTGAATATTATCTCAATGACAAGATTTGTTGCCAGAACTAATTCCAAATGGTAGTAAAAAGGTTATCAAACATAAACTGTAGAATTCTTCTGCCCTCAAATTCCTTTTGAATGCTTTTTACCAAATAATGAAAAAGTAAACAGTTAGATGAAAATTTAGTGAAAATGAATAATATGTATGATTATTTGGCATAAAAATATTTGCAATTAGAATGCATTCACACATGTAAATTTTATTTTGTGTTAAAATTTCTTAAAACAGTGAAACTCAGGTATTTTTTTGTGCATATATATATAATATATTTTTGTATATACATAATACAAAATGCTACAAGCATTCTGTAGTTTGAAATACAATTTGCTAACTTTGACTATCATAATGCTATTTTGGTAAGTCATTTCTCCTCTAACACTAATTCTACAGTAAAAAGAAAGGAAAAAAGTCATCCTATATCATTATAAATTAGAATGCCACAATATCAATGTATTAAAAAGACATGACATACATTATGTAAATAATCTTCACTTACAAGCTTTTTACAAGTCTATATAAGTGATAAACTTGAAATGGTAAATTCTCCTGGAAAGAGAAAGCTTCACCAGAATTCTTCAAGCAAACTCTAACTAGTTGTCAAGTTGTGCCTCTTTCTGATTGAAAAATGAGCCAGTAAGGTTTCTCCAAAGTTAAGGAGTCTAAAATAGTTTTGTCTATAGAAAATCCTAAGATACAGAAGAATCTGTGGAGAATAATTTACTAGAAGAAAATTCTGAAAACTATTTCCCATTACTTTAAAGACAGCCTTACTGATTTTAAGAGTGAATGCCCATACATTAACATGCAAATTTACAAGGGTGCAATTGAAGCTATTCTATCAGGAAAGACACATACAAAGGAAATGGCTAGAAGAATTTGTTTAAAATAATTCAAGAGGATGAGAAATTTGAAATTTCAAAATTTGAAGGTTATTTATTGCCTTCAATAATTAACTGAATGAATGAATAAATGAACAAAAGATGTTCCTTTCCTATTTTCATTTCCTATTTTCCTATTTTCCTGTGGTTAATGAGAGTTAACCATAATTGGATGCCTACTAGATTTAAATGTACCAGACTTGTGTAACTAGTGAAGATCAGAATTAAAATTTTGAATTTCATTTTCTATGTTTATACCTTAAAATTTTTAACAGGTGTTGAACTTTGAAGGTCCTTGGTATAGATTTTAATGTCTTATGATTAAAAAGAAAGTTTTACATGAAAAGTAAGATGCCAGGTATATAAAACACTAATTGTCCTTTCTCACCATAAGAAAGACCCAATCCATTCTCAAGACTTCTCTCTGAATGAAAGGGAAAATGACTCGAGGATGTTAATAGCACTTGGAGGGATGCTTAGTTCCACAAACAGAAACACAGCTCCCACATAAGACTGTTTTGGTGGAGTGCTGGGAATTGAATCCAGGGAGTTGTGCATGCCAGGCAAGTGCTTTACCATTAAGCCATACTGCCAGTTCCTAGGAATGTAGTTTCTGAGATATTAGTAAATATGGATTGGCATTAGCAAGAGAGGTGAAAAATATGGTTGTATGTTCTTGCTTCTAGAAGAAGTTGGGCTGGGATAGGAGAAAGAAGGGTGGGGAGGCGAAGAGGGGAGAGTTTGGAAAGGTGGATGTGATTACTATGTCTCATACCTTTTAAGGAACTTGAAAAATTACTAAAGCTACTCTGTACTGTGAGGATCTCATTTACTTCAGTCTTACTTATAGTGTCATCTTGTGCAACAATTCAAATTTAGTTTATAATGAAAAAGTGTACCAAGGAACTCACCAGAAAGAAGACTTATAGACATATAAGCAAGAATTAACTATGTAGATGGGGGAACTCATGAAAGGCCGAGAAAAGTTGGACCTTATTTCTGACTCTTGAGGGCAAAGCATATGCTGCCAGAGAATTGATCCTAAGGAATTGCACAGTGCTCCTACTTAGGAGGCAAAAAGCTGCTTCTCTCTATTTGTTCTTTCTGGTGCTTCCACATTTAGCCTTAAAGTAGATTTCTCAGTGATGAAATTGGAACCTAACCCGAGCAAATAATAAGGACACTAAAAGCATAAAATGGCCCTCCAAAAAAGTACATTTGTGTTCTCTACAGAGGAAGAATTGATAACATCATAAAGAAACTGGAAAGAATAGCCCATACTTCCACTTCTGTTGTCAGAACTCCCCTCAGAGACAGAGCCAGAGGGTGAATTTAGATAATAATTAGACCATCAGCAGACAGAGTCAATCACTCCACACCTGACAAAAATAACACTGCTGTTTTAGTTGGGAATTGAAGTGCCAAGTGAGAGATGGCAGCAGTGTGCCGGGCACCCGTCAACTGCCCTGAAAGGCAGATGTGGAACAGAGAACCCAATCCCTCAAGACAATTTTCTTGCTTTTGATATCTAATTACTAAAAGTTGTGTTCCTCTCAAAATAGTAAATACCACTCATTCTTTTTAAGAAGAAATCTTTAATTGTCATAAACTACTGATCCAAGAGAAAGCATGTCTTGCATGGATATCAATGAGTATTGTTAGCTCCATAGCAAGAAAAGGGTTAGCCATTCTGAAAACTGGCCAATGATTTGGCAATATTCTCTTTTGGATTGTTAGACTGTGATGGATATGGCCTAACAATTGGCAAAAAGCAAATAAACACAGCATTGTTGGATTTGACTTTGGCCACAAAACCTTCAGCGACTTCAATTGTCAACAATTCTTTGGATAGGCTCCTAATCAACAATAATTGCTACTAGTAGCTATCAAATATAGCTATCACCTCTGAATATGGAAGAGTAAATTTGCTTATGTTTCAAACAGTTCTTAGGAAGTTGTCTAACAGAATAATAACTCACTTTGTTAAAATAAAAACAATATAATTTCTGCCTTTGAAAAATGATGATAAGAAATGTATCTATGGAGCTCTATGGATTATATCTATGAAAGAAAATCCAAGAAATTATTGACAAGATAGAATCCTATAGAACCGATGGCCTAAATTCCCATATATAACTTGTCAAGTCTCTAAATTATGGAAGATGGATAAATTCCTGGGAATCAGATTTGGAAATACTGGCTGTTCTTTAAAACTGTACTTTTAAGGCTCATATTTTGTTTTATAATCTCCCTTTTTAGTTGCCATAAGTGCCTGGCACTTCTTAAATACTAATAATTTAATTTATTGCCACAAGTGCATCTCTTAAATTTTCATCTGAACTGACATTTCTTTATCACTGTTGTTTCTGTGTTGAACCAGAGCATCTGATCTCTGTGACTCAGCTGTGAAACAACTCTTCAGCCTATGGTTTTTGTGCATTCAGAGGACCAACTGAATTGGAGAGAATGTAAGAAGCCAATTGTTAGATATACTGGAGGAGCTGCCTTTTGTAGATTTTTCTATTTCTCAAACTTGGCTAAATATTATAATCAGCTGGGGACCTTTAAAACAATTTTGATGCCAGGTCCCACTCACAGAGATTCTAATTAAATTGATATGGATGCAGTCTGCATATCAGGAATTTAAAAAAACTCCCTAGATAATTTTGACATGCTGCCAAGGCTGAGGACTATGGAACTAATAGAATCACATTAATTATTGGGGAAACCATAGCTCAATTGAATCAGAATCTCATGAAGGCAGGGAGGACCCATGAGTCAGTCTTTGTTAAAGTTCTCCAGTGATTCTACTGTGCAGCTAAGCTTACAAACCACTGCAACAGGGACCAAGAATTCTAATTCAGCCTGAATCCTCTCACGGGTCCTGAGAATATTTTGGAACCCTTAGAGGGTTCCAGAGTTTACTTGCACTCGAAAGGATTTTGGAATAGGCTTAATCTTGGAATCTCTGAATTGTACATTAAGGGAGTTTTGGGTACTTTTGACCTCTGACAAATCTTAGTGGCTTCAACATTTGGTAAACTTGCTTAGACATGCATGTGATGATAGCTCTGAAGCTACTTATGAGAAGGTTTTTTAGCAGCAGGGAAGAGTAGGTCCTGTTCCACAGTCTCACAATCTGAATCTCTTCTGATGCTTTTCAAATGGTGCTGCTTCAAGGTACCTGGAATACAGACATCAATACCAGCTTGCTTGGCACCTAAGTGAGCCAGCTAAATGAATCCAGATACCTTCAAATTAGGCTCCTACCTCTATCTCCACCCTACTTAGTTCAAAGGGAGAGGTTTAAAGAAACAATTTCCAACCTAGAAAACATATGGGGGAGAGAACCATATGTTTAGAGGTCTATCCAGACTAGTGAAAAGGATGCAAATGTAGAAGTTTGTTCTCTTTGTAAGATTGGGATGATGCACAACATGAGGCAAAGTTTTCTTTATTTTCTTTTGTATCAATTTTTGGAAGCACTTTCCTAACATTACTATTGGAATATGACAGTTTTCTGTATTTAAATTTCACATATGACACATAGAAGAAAAGGCAGGATGTGTGTATACTTAATTAATATGGAGAAAGAAAGAACGTTTGTTAGATGAAATTAGGCTTCAATATCATCTACTCCCTTCCCCAAACCATATCTAAAATTCCTATACCCAAAAGAGGATGAAAAGGAAAATCCCTTGCCTCCCACGTGATTTGAAAACACTTGTTGAACAGTCATTAGACATTTAACTGTTTCTTGATCAAGTTTCATATATGCTTTTGAAATTAAATCTGGACTTGAGTAGAGAAGCCATAACAAATTCACTAACAAAGAAAATGTCATTTAGGTTCCTTAGTTATGGGTATGAATGTGTTTGGTTACAGTGGAAAAGAAGAGAGAAGAATTATTCAACACCCATTTTAGGTAGGCAACATCATTCTTAAAGGGAGAAAACTTGACATATATTGGGGAGGCTGGCTGTCGAGATTCTCCAGTTGCTTTTGTCAAATTTTTTACTGGAGTTGTTGGGAGTACTTGATAGGTAGTGTCTAAGAAAAAATAAAAAGAAAACATCTTTGTGAACAGAAGGGAAAAGAGAAAAATGGGAAAAGAGAAAAGGCTTTATTTAAAAGTTAATGGATTAAAATCCTCTATAAACTTAAAGTGAAGTATAAAGGATTCTCATTAAAGTTTTACTAATTTTTTTGATTCACTTAAGGAATGAGGACAATGAAATATATTGGATTGATAAGATAGTAGAGGGAGAAAAAAGAAATCAAGATAGAAGAAATGTAACTAGAAATTTTAGTAATAGTATACAAAAGGATTGAAATGTTAATAAATTATCATAGCACTAAAATAAGAGTTTTGAATATTAGTTAATTTTGTGCATAAAACTGTAATAATCTTTTCTTCTTTAATCAAAACTATGCTGAAACTGAATTTATTTTCACTCCTTTTGCCCCCACAGTCAGCTCCCATCTTCTGGTTTGGGTAGAACATTTAAATTTCATTAAATTACAGTTTGAGAGCATAGTCTTGGGATCTAAGATAACTACATCAAGCTTCAATAACTTGATGTGGTCAATAACTACATCAAGCTTCCATTCCATTATTTGATCCAAATAAAAGTGATATAAAATTAACCTGAGCCAATATTTTAAGAATGACTTAGCTAAGCTTAACTAAAGAGTCATTCCAAAATCAGGAATTTTGAGTTTGAACTATTAAGTGATATTTTTGGCATGGATGCTAGATGAAAACCAGAGATTTGCAGTGGAAGTTAAGCCTGGTTCAAAGTCTTTTCTTAGTTCTGAACAGCTTCATAGGATAGTAAAATGATGCCTAGTAGCTATTATTTGGGCAACCTGTAAACTGACAAAAACCACTTGTCATACAGTAATTTAAAAATGTTCCAGGATTCCAATATAGATGAAAAAATCTTACCATATCAACCTAAAAACATAAATTTTGTTTTCCTTTTCAAAAGAGCAGTTTGATGGGGCTGGGGTTGTGGCTCAGTAGTAGACTGTTTGCCTAGCATGTGTGAGGCACAGGGTTTGATCCTCAGTGCCACATAAAAACAAACAAACAAAACAATGGTTAAAGATAATGCTTTAAAAAAAAGCAGTTTGAGCAAAAGTTAAAATTATTCCAATTGTATCAGTAAAGAGCAAGTTTAATTTACTGGCTAAAAGCTATTTAGAAATTTAATGTTTAATATAACCTGATGGAATGATTTTTAATTTTTATTTCAACATCCTTTGAAAGGGTCACTCATGTAAGATTTTAAATAGAGACAGAACCAGTACTGTTTTTATTCTCTTCTGGGCCTCTGTGGTTTTACTTTTCATTAGAGTACATTTGCCTTGTCTGTGGTTCTTTCTGTCTGCATTTGGCACTGCCACTAGAATGTCAGTTCTGTAAAGAAAAGCACCATATCTTACTCTTTCTTCTCTCTCTCCATGGTAGAACATGCAGCAATTAGCCCGATGGCAGAGGTGGAAGAAGACAGAAAGATCCATAGTCACTCAATGTATTTCTCCTTTATTATACATTTAAAATTAGTTAAAAAATAGGAAACACATTGCTAAATTATCATGAAAATTTAATGTGGATAAGAATTAAAAGCCTTGCTGAAGTAAAAGTAAAATACAGCTCACTTCCCTCTTATTCTCTATCATTTAAAAAGAAGGCCTCCAGGACCAATTTGATTTAATGAATTTCTAAGTAATTTCAAGGGACTAATAGAAAAGTTGTTTTATTTTAAAGGACATTGGTGATGCTGGAAGGATGATTAGCAAGTCAGATCCTGGAAGAACTGTGGCCCTCCTTAGTATCTATTCTTATTCTTACCTGATTGTCAACTAATCTCTGCATATCAAAAAATATATGCAGAGCTAGTGTGGTGACCCACACCCGTAATCCCAGTGATTTGGAAGGCTGAAGTGGGAGGATTTCAAGTTCAAGGCCATCCTCAGCAATTTAGTAAGATTCTATCTTAAAATAAAACAGTAAAACGGGGGGGGGATATGTGGTTCCGAGGTTGATTAATCCTGGTACCAAAGAAAAGAAAAAACAAATAAAAACAAAACCACACACATGTATACATATATATATGTGGAAAAGATTCATAATTTATATTGGTCATAGGAATATGGATCTGCCTCCTAACAAGATTGCTCCTGGACTTTGTGATCAGCCCTGAAGGGAGGAAAGGGAATATATATGGGGACAGAGAACTGGGGTGAAGTAGAAGGTTGGTGAATCCTTCTCCATTTGTTTTAATGCCAGCAACCTGTATAACCTCATCTATCCCCTAACTAAACTGCTAATTATCTAAAAACACAGACTGTGGATTTCTTTAGTGTGACCAATGGAGACATCAATGACTATTTGTTGAATTAATAAAAGAATTGAAAAAGAAGTCATTAATCTTTCAAAAGTTTGTATGATGTCTTTCCTTGAAGGGTAATTGCTTTTGAAGGCATAATTCAAGTTCTGCTAATTGGATTAATATAGATAGCTTTACTTTTTCCTTGATAATTGCATATTTTTCTGTTTTTAGTGCCTTTTCAATCTTTGATAACCAACCTTTGGTAACCTGCTTAAGCCAACTGTTCACAAATAATCACTTTCAAAACTGCATTATCATTATAGCATTTTTTTTCCATAATAGTTGTCAAGAAGTTAGAGAAATAATGGTTTTCAGACTTAAGTGTAGCATTTAAGGACAAAATTATGGATGCTATCTGTTGAATCTTTAATATAAAACACATTTTTAGTATCATAAGTGTTAGATCACCTATCCTGACTACATAACTATAACAATCAGTAGCCTAGCAGCTGTTTGGAGTTTTACTCCCTCTAATTCATGAAGCTGGCAAAGAAATGAAGTGCTTTTCCATAGAGATAAGACTATAACTGTTTCTGAGAAAGTAGGCTCACCCTCTTGTACAAATAATGTACTATAAAATAATGTTGGTTGTATAATTAACACTCATATACTTTTGAATTTGGAAAGATTCGGGGCAAATTTGGTACTCAAATTTTCTCTTAACTGCCTTGAAATTGATCAGATACAGAAAAAATTATACATCCCAAAGGAAATGAGCATAAATCTATATCATGGTTGTTAAGTGTACTTTAATATTTATGATGTTTAAAGTACTATTTAATAGTTCATCAGGTATTCACATTAATATGAGCATTAAAATTACTAAACTGTGTGGAAATAAATTTTATTTGTTACTATGTCATAAACTTTCCAATTTAGTCCATGCAAAATTATATAACATACAATTGGAAACATTTTTGTTGAGTGCCTGAATATAAGTGGCTAAAATATGGTTAATTCTTTGAAAATACTTCCAATAGTATAATTGGTATGGAATATTTTATTCCATGATAATTATTTCTCAAAGTGCTTCCTGCTATAAGTTTGCAATCACACTATTAATTTATTTCTTGGAAGGAAAAAGGACTTCAGGAAATTGACCAGTTTAATAAATTCACTAGAATATTGATTCTAGTTTTAAAATTATACACAGTCCTGTTTTGCCTCCTATTTAGGTATTGTTTACTTTAATTAAGAAAGACTGGTGTTTAAAACTTGGTAATGATTCAATTGATTAAATAAAAATCTTTTGAATGCAATGATTGTTTTCCAGAAATATTTGTATGAGTAGTTAATTTTCAGAGTAGATTGAATAATAGGTTTGATGAATTCACTGTGTGATTAGTATCTTACATTAAAAACAAGAATTTTGGGGCTAGGGTTGTGGCTTAGTGGTAGAGCACTTGCCTAGCATGTGTGAAGCACTGGGTTCAATGCTCAGCATCACATAAAAAAATTAATAAGTAAAATAAAGGTATTGTGCCAATCTACAACTAAAAAAATTTAAAAAGCAAGAAGTTTATGTATAGAATACTGATTTAAATCTTTCAATTTATTTATAACTAAGACCTTTTTTCTTCTTTACTTTTTTCCACATTTTTATTGGTGCATTATAGTTGTACATTATGGTGGGATTTATTATTACATATTTGTACATGCACACAATATAACAATATAATTTGTCTAATATCACTCTCCAGCACTTCTCCCATCCCTCCTTTTTCTCATCCCTTAGTCCTTTTCCTCTGCTGATCTCCCTTTGATTTTCATGAGCTTCCCCTGCCAACACACACCTTTCTTTTCCTTTTTCCTAACTTCCACATATGAGAGAAAACATGATCCTGACCTTCTGAGTTTGGTTTATTTCATTAAACATAATGGTCTCTAGTTCCATGCATTTTCCTGCAAATGACATAATTCTGTTTTTCTTTATGGCTGAATAAAACTCCATTGTGCATATATGCCACATTTTCTTTATCCATTCATCCATTGATGAATACCTTGTCTGGTTCCATTGTTTGGTTATTGTGAATTGTGCTGCTATAAACATGATATGCAGTATCATTATAGTATGATGACTCTAATTCTTTAGGATAAATACTGAGGAGTGGTGTGCCTTGGTCATATGGTGGTTCCATCAGTATGGAGGTCTTTTGAGGAACCTCTGCATTGATTTCCATAGTGGTTGTACAAATTTACAATCCCACCAACAGTATAAGGTGTTCCTTTTTCTCTACACCCTGTCCAGCATTTATTATTGTTTGTATTCTTGAAGACTGCCACTCTGCCTGGTGTAAGATGAAATCTCAGTGTAGTTTAGATTTGCATTTCCCTAATTGCTAATGCTACTGAACATTTTTTATGTATTTGTTGGCCATTTGTATTTATTCTTTTGAGATGTGTAACTAAGATGCTTTGAAGGGGACAAAGTAAAGCATTTTAAAGCAAGATCTTTCCTCAATGAAAACATAGTCATGAATATTATTTTAAGATAGCAACAAAAATTACTACTACAAATGGATTTTCTTGTACCTGTAATTGTGTTAAACACTTCATGTACACTAATCTTCACTGATTTAATCTTTTGAGTACATGCAAAGTTGGCAGATTTATGCTTATTTTTGCAGATGGGGAAACATTGGTTCACAGAGCTAAGTAACTTCTCTAGGTTACATAGGTAGTAGTTGTCAGAGTTGGATGTCAACCCAAGTAGGTTCAATTCCAAAGCAGAGTTCTAGTTATCATCACATGTATCACTATACTGTCCCTGGTGTTATTAAAACATCACATAATAATTTGTACCTTGCAGTGGGGTAATTTGCAGCTGAAAAAGTATAAACAGATAAAATTTTCTTCTTTGTATTATGACCCAATAAGTACTTGGCACTATCTTTTGTATTAAATAAATGCTTTATTCCAATTTTCCTTGTATAAAACATCTCCATCTGTCTTCTCCTGAGTTGGCGTAGCAACCTTCAGTTTATTTTGCTTACAAATTGCTAAAGATGCTGCAAAAGCTATTTTGGTGTGTTTGAGACACGTTCTGACATTTATTAAAATATTTGTACTTCTATTCATTAGTAATTGTCTGTGTAATTATTGTAGAATGCATGCATATATGTACTTTAATGTCAGAGAATAAATCAGTGAATTTTAGGAGTATATCCAGATAGTATCTTTCTCCAGGTCACTAAATCCAAATGGAACTAATACAAAAACAGTAAAACAAACAGCAATGAGTTTATTCCAAACAGCACTTCTGAAGGATAGGTTGAATAGTTTACTGGCAACTGGTTTTTCTTTTGTCCATTATTATTATATTCTCCATTTATTTCTAACCCTTTTAGGACTGTTCCCAATGAAAATAAAGAGGCAAAAGAAATGGAATAAGAATGATGAGTCAAGGCATAGACAGTCTATCTGGATTTCTATTTTGAGAATTTTTAAATGTAGTTCTGGGTAAATCACATTATAGCTATTGTTTGATGTTTCTGAATATTAGATATATAGATTATTTGTGACCTGCTTGATCTTATGTTATTCCAGTCTCTTAAAAATACCTTAGAAAATTTGTATTCTGAAATTTGCAGTGGCTCTTTCCAGTGATTAGAATAGTCTTTATTGAAATATTTATTGAGTATATACTATGCTATATGTTTTGGACAAATGGGTATATAGGGGGAAGACCCACTACTGGAAAAAATTTCATCCCACTTAGGTTGAAATATATATCAAGACCTAAGAGTCAATATTTTAGATATATTGAGGGTGTTAGGATACCATAGTGGAGGGCAGCTAAGAGAATCTGTGAGAGACAGGGCAAGATTCTTAAAGGGCATGGCATTTGAAACACATTTCAAAAAGCTGGCAGAAACAAATCAGCTAGAGACAGGGATAGGGATAGTGAAGGAAGCCAGAAGAAAGGGCATCACTTCCTGGTAAAGAGTATATAAGGAAAAGCTGAGTGATGTACTGGTAGGTATGTATGGGAATTAGTGTTTCTTGGAGCATTAAGTTCAAGGTGGAAAGTAGGGAGAGACAAGACTGCAATGAAATCTCATATCTTGGAAAGTTGTATTTCACTTTAGGGAACATGGACTTTACCTATAGGTAAAAAGGAGCTATTGAAGAATAGTAAAAGTAGTAACCAATCAAAAAGTTATTTATATTATTCACAAGAATAACTTGTATAGTTAATATCTGTTAATAATCCCCCAAATTATTTTGTGACAAAAGCATAGCCTCTTTTCATACCAAAGCTTCTTAGAGGACCTATCCACAAGTAGCAAAATCGACAATGTTAATGTTATCCATTAATTTTCTCCCTTCATCCAGATACAGAGCTTATGAATGGACTAGGTATTTAACTGGAGAAAAGAAAAGGCAGAACAAGTAGGCTTGGTCTTAGTTTATCATACCAATTGTACTATTTTAGTATAAGCATTGAACATACTATTTATCACCTAATAGTGGGTTGAACAAATAAAAACATGAGAGGCAGCATGAGGGTATAAAATAATACTAGATATTATGGGTCTTGAGTTTTGGTACCTTTTCTTCCATTAATTAACTGAGTGACCTTGGCAAGTACTTAATCATCCTGGTTCTGTTTCTTTTTAGTATAAAATTAAGGGGATTAGGTCACATTGTTCGAATTAATTTCACTTGTAAAATGTTGCCAGTGATTCTAAAGTTCTCAGAGACAAAGAGAGAAGAGGAGGTAGGGAAAGAGTGTATTAGTTATCTATTTTTGCATAATAAATTACCCAAAATTTAGCAGCTTAAAACAATATTTATTATTTCACAATTTTAGAGGATCAGGAATCTGGGAGTAGTTTAGAGTAATCTGGCTTAGATCTTTTATGAGGTTGCAATCAAGCTATCAGCCAGGGCTGAAGTCTTCCAGAGAATAGACTGGGGATGAAGGATCTGCTTCTGTGATCACTCCTATGGTTGTTGGTGGGTCTTAGTTCCAAGCAGGTTGTTGGTCAGAGACTTTCACTTGGGCATGTGGCATGTGGACCTCTCCACAGGCTTACTGGGTGTCCCTGTGACATGGCAACTGGCCTCCCCCAAACTAAGCAAAGAGACAGAGACGAGAGAGACTTCGCAATGTAAACTCCAATGTGACATGCCATCATTTCTGCCTTATTTTTATTGGTCACATAAATGCACACTAATGATTGTATGAAACAAAGACAACTTCATTCTGGGGTTATAGAGCTGGAAAGAATGACTGAGATCATCTAGACCAGAGATTTAGACATGAAGTTTGCCAATGGCCCTTAGTGAAACTGGTAAGAAAAAATTACACAGAAAATATTGGGTAAGGAATTTAGAGCTTTCACCAGAGTCTGAAAAGTATCTGTAGTTCAGCAAGAAGTCTCAAAAGCACTAATATAGTCCATCATGTTTGTCTAATTGGTGAAAGAACTGAGTTGCAAAGAAGATAACTTTTCAAAATCACATCACGAATTAATAGCAGTAGTGGTTTGGATGGCAACTGAAGTCTTCTGCTTTTCAGTTTAGCATTTTCTTTTTTAAACCCATTGTGTATGAAAAATGCAGTGTTAGTATGGTTTGTAACACCAAAAGCCTAACTGATTTTCTTCTGTTTATGTATACTATATTCCCTTTCAGTTAAAAAGTGGATATATCTTATATAAGTACAGTGATACATCACAAAACAATGCTCTGGTTAATGGCCAGACCATGTATATCATGGTGATTCCATAAGATTACAAAGGAACTGAAAATTCCAATTGCAAAGTGATGCCTTGGCTGCCAAGGCTGTAGTGCAACACGTTGCTCATGTTTTGTGGTGGTACTGGTGTGAAAAGTCTACTGTACAGACTGTCATATAAAACTATAGCACATATAATTATGTGTAGTATAAAATGCTTGACAATATTAATGAACAACTATATCACTGTTTTATGTATTTATAATACTGTATGATACTTTTTATTGTTATTTTAGAGTGTACTCCTTTCACTAATAAAAAAATGTTTACTGTGATGCAGTATGTTGTTATGCCAGCAGCTGCCTCATATACCTTGTTTACTGAATTTCTTGATGGTATTAAGAAGTCACATTGAGTTACTGCCCTATACCATTTAGGTTTGTTCATATAACAATGAAATCTCCTACTGACACATTTCTCAGTATTCCCATTGTTAAATGATACAATACTCTAAAAGGGTCTTCAGAGAGGGGAGAAGATTGCACCATGGTGTTTATAGTATGAAAACCCAGTGTTTATATATAGGAAAGACATCAGAAAATAGATTATAGTTGATTATCCACAATATAAGCCCAAATACTTAATTGAAATTGCAACCATATAATATTTCAGTTCTCCCATGGAACACATAAAACTCACTAAAGTGTACTTCTTGGTGTGAAGTCAGATGAGTAAAAATAAGATGAACTAAATTAGTGCCAAAGTATCAGGTTTTTTAATCTTCATTATAATTTTACACAACTTATTTATTTTCCATTTTTAATGTATAATAAAATTATGGTATATTTTTAAATGCCAATGTTTAATTAAATTATCTTATTTACTATTTTTAAAATAAAGACAATTAGTATATGACAGTTAGGCATAGGTCGACAACAATTTCACAAGAGAAGGTGTCACTCATTGATAAAAGTGGGAACACATTGTTTTAAGTTTAGAGCCACTAATAGAAAAATCTTCATTGAATGTCATATGGAATCAAGAGGCAATTCAGTTTAGTTCATTAGGATTTAAATTAAGACTGCAAATCAATTCAAGACTGATGGAGCACCTTTAATAGAGAGGTAATAAAGGATAAAAAGACAAATAATATGATTTTTTGATTTTTTCCCTTTAATGTGCTCCCATAGGAAATAATTTGATGAATTCTGAAAGTTACTAACAGTTTGATTTAAGCAAAAGAGAGGTCATGGAGTGAAAGAAAATACTTTCAAATGCAACCAAGGAGATGGAGGGGTCAGAGTGGAAAAATTAGGAAAGGAAAATTTCCCCGAAAAGGTGTGTTTTTTCAAAATGGGGAGATGGAGTTGATGAAGGATTTTGATAGAGAGCAGAGGGGGTGGGTTTTGTTTGTTTTTAAAGTAGAGGACAAAGTAGAGGACAAAGAAAAAGGCATGACACAATAGGGTAAGAGTGAAGAATGGGCACTCTGTTCTGTCTGGCAGGGGAAAATGGTGCAAGAAAAGTTGTAAAGCAAAACCAAGTAGAGATAAAATACTCAAACATATTTCAACTTCATGTTATGAAAAGAGAGAACAGGAGAGCACAAAGTGGGTAGAGGGGAGAGACAACTGAAGGCTGTTAGGAAGTAAATAGAGAAACATACAAGTAAGGGAGAAGTAGTGAAGGAGTGATTAATACTAAGAAGGAAAAAGAATACACAGATATAACAAGAAAACAGGAGAGATAAATTGCCAGAGGGATGTTCAAGAAGTTCTAAAGTTCAGAGATGTTGACCAGTATAACCAGAACATCCACTGGGGTAAGGAGGTGTAGGATTTCATCCTGAATAAATGGACTATGACCCCACTAAGGTTACTCCACGCATTGAACTAAATCATGCTAAAAATGAGATACATGTAAGTCTGTGTTTTCCTACACTGATGAAAGTTTTAAAAAAATGGAACCTTATGATAATAACAACAATTCATGTAGACAAAGGGCTATTATATCACCCAACAGCCTATTGTAAATAATCTTGCACTACATTTTTATTTCTTTTTCTAATTGTAAATTGACATGTAATAATTGGACATATTTATGGGATACAATGTGATAATTCAAAAATATAAATGACGTCTAATGATCAAATCAGAGTAATTAGAATTTCAAAGATGAACTTTTATTATTTCTGTGTGCTGGGAACTTTGAAATTTTTTCTCTAGTTTTTTATAAAACATGTAATAAATTATTGTAAACTCTAACCTTTGTACCATGCTATAGAACACTAGAATTTATTTCTCCTATTTAATTGTATTTCTTCCTATTATCTGACCTCCCTCTGTTTTCCACTTCCTTACCCTTCCTAACATATAGTAATCACTATTCTACTCTACTTCTATGAAATCAATTTTTCTAGGTTCCACATATGAGTGAGAACATACTGTATTTTCATTCTGTGCCCTACTTATTCCATTCATGTTGCAGCAAATGATAGTATTTCATCCTTTCTTATGGATGAATAATATTCCATTCAGTACATAAATCACATTTTCTTTATTCATTCATCCATTGATAGACACCTCAGTTGACTTCACATTTTAGTTATTGTGAATAGCGCCTTACTTCTTCCTAGTTATTACCAAAATGTTACTTTTTTTACTGAGATCTTCCCTGTCCTCTCTACCTAACACATATACTTCTATTTTCTTATTTTTCTTCTTAGCATTCATCACTTTATTACATACTACATGTTACCTTTATTTTTCTTGTATGTAAATGTTTCCCCAACTAAAAGAAGTCAAGGATTTTTATTTGTTTTATTCAATATTATATATCCAGCGATAAGAATGGTGAGAATTCAAATGATTGAAAAGTCTGAGTCAGAAGTGGAGTCAGAGGTGTAGTTTAGCTCAATTGCAGTGGATGGGATATTATGTGTCTTGAATGAGGACATAGATTTCACTTATAGCAGAGCCTGGCTTGAATCTCTCCGTAGCTCTGGCATTCTGAAGAAGTGCCCATTTACTGTTACCATACAGAGAACAACTCATTTTGAAAAAACCATGTGGGACTAAAAGTTTTGGAAATAATTCAGAACATATGCTTGGAAGGGTGACTTAGAAAATATAAAACAGCTATAATTTCACAAAATATTATTCCTAACTGCTCACAAGATTAATGTTGTTTCATGACTTAACTCACTGAACCATGACCAATATGTAATTTCCCTTATAGTTGGTAAATATTCAAAAACTCCTTCAGGAACCAGTGTAAGGAGGTCTTTTATTCCTTCTTGTGTGAATAGATCTTTGTTTTGTGGAGTGCTAGGATGAGTACTGCTGAGGCTTGGAAGGTACTCCTACTTTTGACTTATGGGAGCAAGGATCATAAGTCAAGGGATGATAGGGTAAAATTATCACTGCTTGGAAGGGATGATAGCCGGCCATGAACTGGTTTGAGACATGCATTCTGACCTGGGCCCCTTATGGAAGGTCCATTTCTGTAGCCTACAGAAGCCAGAAGCACTGTGTCACATCTTCAGTATATGATTAATAAATAATAAATGGTAATAATGGCTGACATTTATGGAACTCTGCGTGAGACACAAAGATAAGCAATTCCCATATAATACCTAATTTAATTAGTAAATCAACCAGTAATGTAAACATTGTTTTTTTTTTCTTTAACAAATGAGAAAGTAAAGGCTCACAAGTATTAGGTAACTTTGAATAGACCTAGTGTCTGAATAAATGACCTGAGTGAAACTTCCTGAATGAAGTTTAGAAGTTTAGTACATAAATTTTGAGGACTTCTATTTTCAGGTTTTAGAAATCTTTCTGTTTACTTTCTGGTGGTGTTCCCTATAATTGAGGTGGTTAGGTTACATGACTTAAAAATCAATGAGGAATTTCTACAACGAATATTTTATACAATGAGGAGAAAACTACACCCCTGGTATCATTTAAGTAATGACTTAGTTGGTATAATGAATAAATTTTACCCTGAATTGGGAATCAGTAAGCCAGTGTTCTGTGATTTGTATTGTGAACTTTACAAATCATTTAATTTTTCTCAGCCTCAATTCTTTATCAGAAGATTAAATCAACTGATTTCTAGGATGTCTTTTGGCTCTAATATCTTAAGAATTCCCAAAACAATTTAAAGTGATTTTTATCTATCTATCTATCATCTATCTATCTATCTATTTATCTATCATCTATCTATCTATCATCTATCTTTTGGCTGCTTAAAATGTTGGCCTGGCTAATGGATAAGGACTTGAAGGACATCTCCAATCTGTAGAGAATTACTTATTCTTTGTTGAACTACCTTAGACTATTACCAAGTATAGGTTCTCTGCCACTTAAAGGAATTTTCATCTACAGGCTCACAGGCTCATGTTGGGTTCCTAGCACTGTTACTTATTTTTGTATGAAATATATGCATCATCAAATCAATCTATACATAATACAAAATAGGAGCGTGACTATGTAAATAGTTTTTACTCTATATCTACAAATTATATCCTCTATTGGGCAGTGATTTTAATATAGAGGCAATTACAGTTCCATTTAATCTTATCTTTGCTAGGCTAAGCAATGTATATCCCCTCAACGAATACAATTAAATATGAGTTCTTGACTTCTTACCAATCAGTCCTCTACAGATATCATCTAAAATAGACTACCCAGAACACAATGCTCCCAACAGCAGCATAGGGCCAGGAGCAGAAAGATTATTCCTTCCCTGACAACACTATACCTATATTAAGACATTCAAGTTTGCCATTAATAAAGTTTGGAGCAGATGTTGGCTCATTTTAAGTGGTTTATTAAAAGTTCCATATCTTTTTCAAATGATAATGCCAGGCAGACCTCTCCTCTGCTTCTGTATTCATACAATTGCAATTTTGAACCTGTATTCATAGCACTTTGTCATTCTCTTTCTTCATTTTTATTTTGTTGGCTTCTTCCCAATATTGCAGTCAATTATTTAAAAAGTTACATGTGAAAGATCAACTATTCATAGTTATTATTTAACTTTAGAAATATTGTCATCCTGTGAATTTCTAATGCCATAATTTTTGAGTTAGGAAATAAGCTTTTAGAAATGCATGGAGTGAACAATCCATAGACATAAGTAGGAGTTCATCATGCTCAATCACACACTAAACCAATACTGCCATCATACAAATGCAGTTGCATGGCCACAAAAGGAAGAGATCAGTTATGCATGTGTTCAAGTTGTGTAAGTTTACACTGAAACACATTTAAAACATAAAACTGTAGAAGAAATGTACTTTTGTAGAGGGTAATTAACAGTAAAGAAACTCATAATAATAGAATTAGAATGACAGAAAAGTAAATTTATTGTATATGTCAAGACTCAGGTAACAGGAAACATTAACCAATAATGACCAGTTTCTTTCCCTTACCTGACTTTTCAAATTTCCTGAATGCCATTTTCCATCTCATCTTTCCCCACCCCAGAGACCTGCTCTCAGCTAGCCATGGCACTAGAGATTAGTTTTATAAGTTAATGTTATAATGGTTAATAGCTCAATATGTAATTTTCAAAATTTATTTTGATTCATTGTACACAAATGGAGTACAGCTTTTGTTTCTTGGTTGCACACGAAGTAGAGACACACTATTTGTGTAATCATCCATGTACATAGAGTAATGATGTTTGTTTCATTCTATTATTATTCTTACCCCCTAACCCGATCCCACCCCTCTTTTTCCTCTGTGCAATCCATCCTTCCTCCATTCTTGCCTCCCTCCCAACCCACATTATGTATCATCATTCACTTATTAGAGAGATCATTCAGTCTTTGGTTTTTTGGGATTGGCTAATCTCACTTAGCATGACATTCTCCAACTTCATCTATTTACCTGCAAATGCCATAATTTTATTCTTCTTTATGGCTGAGTAATATTCCATTGTGTATATATACCACAATTTCTTTATCCATTCATCTATTGAAGGACATCAAGGTTGGTTCCATAATCTAGCTATTGTGAATTGAGCAGCTATGAACATGGATGTGGCTGCATCACTGTAGTATGCTGATTATAGGCCTTTGGGTATAGGCCAAGAATACAAATAACCCAATCAATCAATGGGCTAAGGAAATGAGTGGACACTTTCAGAAGATGATCTACAAGCAATCAATAGATATATGAAAAAATGTTCAACATCTCTAGTAATAAGAGAAATACAAATCAAAACCACCTTAAGATTTCATCTCACTCCAATTAGAATGTCTATTATCAAGAATACAAGCAACAACAGGTGTTGGTGAGGATGTGGGGAAAAAGGTACACTCATATACTGCTGGTGGGATTGCAAATTAGTGCAGCCACTCTGGAAAGCAGTGTGGAGATTCCTCAGAAAACTTGGAATGGATCCACTATTTGACCCAGCTATCCCACTCCTTGGCCTATACCCAAAGGACTTAAAATCAGCATACTGTAATATTTCTTATAAATAGTGACCTTTAGTTATATCCCTTGGAAATAATAATGCTCAATGTAGAACAATTAGTTTCCAAATGTATGATTTCAGGGCACTTTGATATTAAAGATATATTTTGGAGAAGAAAAATTTCCTCATGCTTGTTGATTTCCACACCATAGACTTTTGATTAATTTCTCAACTTTCATATCCAATTCAATAAAAAAAATTGGTAAAATTGAACTTGCTATGATAATAAATCTCATCTTGATTTCCTGTAAAACCTGTTAACAGATTGGAGACCTTATATTTGTAGGCCAACCTAATCATTCTTTTTCACATGTGAGCTAAACTTGTTTGGAACATACAGCTCAACTAAAGATGTAGTTAGCATATCTATAGCTAATTGATTCCTTTGAAGGGAATCTTCCACTCCCAAATGTATTGCTTTAGTCAGTGCTATCTGCCTATGTGGAGAAGGAAATATTCAATTTCTCTCCCAAATTTTTAAGATACAGTTTAATTCAGCAAAAATTTTAAGTCAGATTTGAATCTGATGACCTCTGATGACTTTTTCTAAGTATTTCAAAAGCAATTTTCCATAGGATTTGTATGTATTTGCTTCCAATATATTAAGGGGCACTGTGGCTCATATGGCCTACCAAAATTGAGCCAAGGGGATATTAAAAACCTAAACAGATCAATAACAAGCAATGACATTGAAGCAGTAACAAATGAAAAAAAATCCTTAACAAAATACTTGAATTTTGTTTGAAAGTATTTGAAGCAGCATAATACTGGTTTTGTAGAATAAATTTAGAAGAGTACCCAATTTGAGGAATGTTGGTGTTAATTCTTCAAAAGCCTAGTAAAATCCAGTAGTGAATCCATCAGTTTTTCTTTGTTGGGAAAATTTATATTACTGCTTCATGATCTGTTTCTTAAAAAATTTAAAAAGATCATATACAAAGGTCAAGTTGGTTTCATACCAGGGATACGAGTTTTTTCCAACATGAGTAAATGAATAAATGTAATACACTACATAAATAGAATCAAGGATATAAATCATACACTCATCTCAATAAATGCAGAAAGAACATGTGATAAAATTCAACTTCCCTTCATGACAGAAGTCCTGAAGAAACTAGGTATACAAGTATCATACCTCAACACAAAAGGTTATATATGACAATCCTACAGCAGACATTGTAAAGAATGGGGAAAATGGAAAGCATTTCCTCTAAAATCAGGAATGAGACAAATGTTTCCACTTTCACCACTTTTATTCAATATAGCACTGAAAATTTTAGTCTGAGAACTCAGGCAAGAGAAGAGAGGGAGGAAGGGATACTAATAGAAAAGGAAGAAGTCAAATTGTTCCTGTTTGCAGATGATATGATTCTATACTTAGAAGACCCTCCACCAAAAGCCTCTTTGAACTGAAACAAATTCAACAAAGTAGCATTATACAAAAATCAACAAACAAAAGTCAGTAGCTCTTATATATACTGATAATGAAATCACTGAGAAAGAAATTAGGAAAACATTTCTAGTCACAATAGCCTCGAACAAGCAAAACTGAAAAAACAAAAAAACAAACAAAACCCCTTAAACTCTAGGAATAATCCTAACCAAGGGGTGAAAGACCTCTACAATGAATATTAATACTTAAGAGAGAAATTGAAGAAGATCTCGTAAAGGTGAAAGACCTCCCATGCTCTGGATTGGGAGAATTAACATTATTGAAATACCATACTATCCAAAGTTATCTACAAATTTAATTCAGATCCATTAAAATAACAATGTCATTTTCACAGAACTAAAAAAAAGAACAACAACAACAAAAAACCAACCTGCAAATTTATTTGAAACTACAAAAGACCCCAAATAGCCAAAATGATCCTGAGGAAAAAAGAGGAAAAAACAGTATGGTATTGGCATAAAAATGTCTTAAATATTTTTTCAGTAACATTCAAATTAGAAGTCTATTACTTGCTGGAAATATATACATAAATACATGTATATTTGCTGAAGTATTTGTGTATATATTAGATTATAATATCAAGAAGAAATTACTGAAAGCTTAACTTTACTAAAATTTTCATCTATATAAATACACAAACATACATATCTATTTCCAAATTCTCTTATGGTTCTTCTTTTATCTGTGCTGACTATGCAATACATTCATTTACATTGGTTTTGAGTAAACATAAAATGAAACACAATCATAAACCTAATCTAATTCTAACCTTGTCCAAATCATAACTTTCAAGACTTTGTTAAGTTTTGCTACTTCTAAATTTTATTTAGAATAATTAGATAAGTTTTAAAGCCATATTTACATAGCAATCAATATAGGTTAAGTAAATCATTTGCTTAGGAGAAAAAACTAAGACATATTTTGTATATCTTAGACAATGACTGTTTTACATGTGGGTCTTCTAATTACAATTCATGAAATGAGAGCCCAGGATTCAGGATACTTGCACAAGTTGAGAAATTGGGTTCTAGAACTAGAGAATAAAAATAGGTATTTGGGAAAAATTTCTCTCCATTTGATATCCTACTTACTACTTGACATAGATTCAAAAATTGGTTAATAATACCAACCAGAATTTTAAAATTAGCTATCTTGTTAATTCACAATGTGAAATTAATTTGTGAAAATTAAAACAAAACCTTGTTGACATTTATCTTTATACTTTTTGTTAAACAGGATGTTTGGTAAGTAAACTAATAAGTGTAAAGCTATTAGAGAAACCAAAATGTCATTTTCTGGCACTTTAAGAAAATATCTTATGTAAAATCACTATATGTTTATCAGTTGTTATTATTTTTTTCATTTGAACAATTACCTTAAGGAGAGCTCTCTTGGGTATGATCCTTTAGGAAGTGTAATAAAGGGACCTTAGTTTGTGTTCAAATTCAAGATTTGACACAATGCTATTAACCTTGGGAAAATGAATCACTGTGAACCTTAGTTTCTTCACTACAGGGACAGGGATAATGTGCAATTTATAAGGTACGTGATTATTAAGATAATGCATATGTGTGAAGCACAGCACAACATTTTAATGTTAGCTATTATATCCCTTACTATGGTAGGAACAAAAAGATAATAAAATTAAATTTCTTTAAATATTTTAGATCTTTCTAAGTTAGGATTTTATTTAAATGGTATTCTTTCCATAGTGCCCCAATTTATAAAACATTACTCTGGTTAATAATTGTGCTGCTAATATAATAACTTCTCTGTTTTCTCTTAAAACTGTGGAAATGTGGTTTTTATAAATCATCTTGAATAATCTTCCTAAAATATGATAATCAAGTCAATGAAAAGTTATAGCATGCTTGTTCCACATTTATAATATTCACTATAGTAACTGTTTTTCCATTCACATATTCCTGGGTAATTGAATCTATACACATGTTTTAATTATGACCCATATGTTGATTATTCTGAAATTTAAAATTTTATTCTTCCTTTTTTAAAAACTCTTGGTATATATATCTGGTGGCTATTAGGTGCTTCTAAGCACCTCCAGGAAATTAAAATTCAGCATGTTCTCAGATCAACTCATGATCTTTCTCCCCAAACCTGCTCTTAACTTGTGTTCTTTATATATGAGCTATGCCATTATCCACTCAGTTGACCACACTGGAAGTCTTTCATTCCTACTTTACCTGTTAGCTCTGATTTTGGTTTCCAAGTTCTACTATTCTATCACTTAAGTATTTCTCAAACTGGATCATCAAATTTCCTAGGAAGTAGCTGGGGAGGTAGTGTGGTATGATAGAAGATGTGTTAATAAGCCTATGTTTTAATAGGCTAATAAATATAATTTAGAGTAATAAATGTAATGCTCAAGAGTTTTAATTTCTTCACTTGTAAAATGGGCACAGAAGATTTAAACTATGGAGTGAATATACAGGCAGTTATTAGTAAGGGCTAATTCCCTTTCCTTCCCTCTCTTTTCCACTACTGATATTTCCCATTGACACTGTCTTAGTTAAGGCACTTATACTCTCCAACATCAGTCATTGCAATAATCTTTTAAATGATCTTTGTTTCTCCATTTCTCAGCTTCCAATTGGTCCTCCAGACTGTCATTATGTGTTTTTCTAAAACCAAAATCTGATTATTACATTCCTATTTATAATTAGATGGTTTTCCAGAATCTAGAGGATCAAATTCAAATATCTAGTTCTGACATCTCTTGCTACCCCTTCTTCCTTTTAACATTCTAGATTTTATTCTATACTTTATGACTTTCTGTGCCTTAAATACATCAGGTTTTGATATGTCTGTATTTCCCTTGGCTAATCTCTCTCCCTTTCTTTGTTGAGCAACCATAGCACATAATTTGTTAAAAATGGAATAAATGCCATATTGGGGATTATAGAGTTAATATGTTATCATCAGAAGTAAGGACTTAGTAAATTGACTTGGAATCCCTGAAATATACAATTGATTACTCAGAGGTTCACAGAATTAACAGCACCTGTCCTTTCTTTCATATGTATTTGCTCTTCTTTTCCCCATTTTCAGACATATAACATATCCAGATAAAGTGGGGGAAGAAACAGTGATATTAGCCTGAGTAAAAATCTTGGTAATGATAATAGTAATAGCCATATTTGCCTAGTGACTACTCTGTATTTAGAAAATATTTACCTATCAGCATATCCTCACATAAATTCAGTTCTTTTGTGGAGTTCCCTATAGGAAGAGAGAATTTGTTACACTTAATTCATTTGAACTTTTAGTTTACATAAGGCCTCTCAGATTGAGATTCTCTGTATCTGCTCTTCCAAACACTCTATGTAGGCCTTCGGTCCATCAGTCAATTCCAGGAACTCTAGTAAGTTAGGTTGGACAACAGGGATTCTGTTCCTATAGAGAAGTATGACTTATAATAGTTTGGGTATCATTTGTATTGAATCATGCTCTCTAAGTCTCAACTCTTAACTATTGAATCAAAATTTCTGTTGTTAATGGTCTTCTCAGGTGATTTGTATGAATACTATAGATTAGGTACATAAAGTCTAGGTGACATTCCTGTTCATCTATGGGTCAGGCACTGTGCTAGATGTTGAATACAGTGGGGTAACAGAGGGGACAAGGTATCCCTAATGTAGAGTGTTCAGTGTTCATATGTGTCATGAACTCATCTAGTGTGAAAAGCAAGGTCACTCTGTAGTATTACATTGTTTATAGTTTTAAATATCTATTGATGAATACCATATGCAAAAATTTGCATCAAAAGTTGTTTTTTCAAAATAACTATGTATCCTCTTAAGTAATGAAAATGTAATAAGGCTATGTTAAAAACACTAAGTGCTAATCAAGGAAATGCAAATCAAAAGTAAACTGAGTTTTCATTTCATTCCAGTCATAATGGCAATTATCAAGAATACAAATAATAATAAATGCTGTCATATCAACAGGTACCTGTTGATAGAAAAATGGATTAAAAAAGTGATATATAAATATGCACACACACTACACATATATATGTATATATATAACATATATATATATTATATACACACACACTATGGAGTTCTAGCCATAAAGAATGAAATTATGGCATTTGCCAGTTAATGAATGGAATTGGTCATGTTAAAGGAAATAAGCCAGACTCAGAAAATCAAGGGTCAGTTGTTCTCTATCTCATATGTTACCAGAGCAAAGCAAAGGAAAAAAAGTGGGGGCAGGGGAGGGGGGTGAGGAGGGAAAAAGGAGTTGGGTATAATAAAGACAGGGAAGACCAGTGGAGTAGAAGTTTGATGGGGAGGGAGGAGGAATGATAAAGGGAAGGAAATTAAGAATGAATTTAATAAAATTACACTATCTGAATGTATAAATACACCATGGTGAATTCTACTTTTATATGTAAAGCACCAATTAAAAATAAATAAATTAAAATAGTAAGTGTTATTATACATAGATTTTAAAACGTAGCACTCTGAAAAAGATAAGACCAATTTTTTCTAACTGAATTGTGGTTAGTTTCAACACTGTTATGGAAAAGAATTTAAAGAAAACTTTAAGAAATATATTTTATTCTTACATATCAATTTTAGGACTGGGTTTCTAGTTCTGTGAAGAATATCATTGATATTTTGATGGGGATTATATTGAATCTATAGATCACTTTTGGTAATATGGCCAATGTGGCAACATTAATTATGCTTTTCCAAGATCATGGGCAGTCTTTCCATCTTCTAAGATATTCCTCAATTTCTTTCTTTAGTGTTCTATAATTTTAATTGTAGAGGGCTTTCACCTCCTTGGTTAGGTTTGTTCTGATTCATATGCAGAGACTAGAGAAAAATAAGTAATCAAAAAAAGAGAGATCTTATGAAAATAGAAGAAAGAACAATGGAGTGGATGAAAGGGGTTGAGGATGAAGGAGAAGGGATAGGAAGGGGAAGGAACTGTGGAATGAAACTAATCAAATTATGCTATGTGCATGTATGAATATATCTCAATAAATTTCATATGTATAGCTATAATGCACCAATTTAAAAAACTATAAATGAATGGAAGAAAGACCAGTAGAATAGAGGAAAGGAGACTGGGTAAGGAAGGGAAAGGGGAAGCATGGGGGATTGAGATGGAGCAATTATGTTATATGCATCTATGATTATGTCAAAATGAATTCAACTATTATGTAGTGTATTCACTAATAAAACAAAATTTTTCTTATCAAATATATTTTACTTCTCAGCAGACATTTTAAAATGGCAGCACTTAAGTCATTTTTTGTGTTTTAAATACATATTCATGCCATTTCATTGCTCAAAGTAAGAAGTAGTAAGAAAATGGGCTCTACTTTGGAAATAGTTAATAGAAGAAAATTTTAAGTTCATGCTATAACTACTGGGTATTTTTGAATCATGGCTTTATTCTTTTTTTCCCAATTGCTATTCAGAAATATGCTCTTCTTGGTTTTCACTCTAGAATTCAAAATATATTGGAAGCTACTCCACAATGGAAACTGACTTAAGGTGACCACATATTTATGCCATTTCTGCCTTTTATAACTCTCCTTAATGAGGCATTCTAAAAATTTAAAGTAAGTCTAGACTATGCATTAAAGAATTCTATTTTTGTTAAACATGTTTTATTGAGATTTTTTCCAGTTCTTGTTCCAGATAAGCTGCATTTCAGGATTACTTCTACAGAATTTCATTTTTTATTCCATTTCCCTTTGAGATTTGAATTATAACCCCAATTCTCATAATGTGATAATCATAATAGAACCCTACATGAAAGAAGTAAGAAGCAGAGAGTTATATTTAGAAATTGAAAGAAATAATGGAAAGGGAAAGCAACTGGACAATATCTTACATGACAGTTTTTTTTCGGCCATTTAAAATTTCTTGACAGGGTTAAGAAAGGTTAATGTAAAATGTGTAATGCTATGTGTTAACATACTTCAAGTAAATTTTTTCAAATCTTATACTTCCATTTATTTAATAAATTTAGCATTTCTACCATGGGAAAGGATTCAACAAGATATACAAAAAAATCCTAAAAGATATTCAAGAAGAATATTCTTTTACTTCTTCCTCCTCAAGAAGTAAATGCTCTAACAGGGAGATAATGTAACCCACAAGTAACTACAAAATGTTGTGTTCTTTTTTAAAAGAGTGGGAGATATATTTGGGGTATTTCTGTGAAAGGCAAAATGGACAGGAAGAATGAAGGCACTTGAGCCTAGCTTTGTTGATATATAGAGTGAATATAGAGTGGTAGGTCATTTTGCCTGTTGAATAAACAAAACATGCAGAGTTGTGAAAATCAGCAGTGGTCTAACTTTGTTTAGTGCACTACAACTCAAACTAACCTAATTTTTAAAAGGATACCATTACTACCATATTATAAAGAGGAAAACTCAGAATTGCAAAAGTTAGTTACCTTCCTCAAAATCACAGAGCTAGGGAGTGGATGAATCTAGATTTATAGTCTGGTCTCAAAGTCAGTTGACACTATTCTCTATGGTGCCAAAATTTAAAGCAAGGACTTTGAATTTTATGTCATGGATAGTGGAGAACTATTAAAAATTTTTAAGCAGGTTTTATTTCTTTTTCTTTTTAAATGTTATTTTATTGGTTCTTTTTAGTTATATATGACAGCAGAATCCATTTTGATGCAATTATAGAAACATAGGACATATGTTATTCTAATTAGGACACCATTCTTGTGGGTGGGCATGATGGTGAGGTTCACTTGGATTGTTTCATATGTGTATATAGGAATCTAACATAAAGTTATGTTAAATTCATTCTTATCCCCCTTCCTTCCTTTTGTTCCCCTTTTTGTACTCTACTGAACTTCTCTTCCTCCCTTCCCCCACTTTGTTGTGATTTAGCTTCCACATATTAGTGAAAACATTCAGCCTGTGTTTTTTTAGGATTATATCACTTAGGATGATACTATCTAGATCCATCCATTTACTGGCAAATGTCATAAAGTCATTCTTTATTTTATTTTTATTTTAGGAAAGCAGGAGCAGCTTATTAGATAGATCAGAGTAGGAAGAGAGTCTGATAAGAGAGTTCAAATATACTATAATCCAAATGTGGCAACAATGGTGTTGATAATTGAAATGGGAAAAATATGGGACCCATATGTACACTACCATGTAGATGAAATGTATGGAAAATGGCAATTAGATGTGGAAGATAAGAAATAAGAATTTGTAAAAATGCATTTAAATTTAAAAGTTGAATGGTTTGAAAAATGTGATCTATTAACTAAAACAGAAAAATCAAGAGAACTGTTTTTGGTAAGATGTAACGTTCTTTTTTTCTTAAAATATACAGTAATAATTTTATAAGAATGAGCATATTATCAAATTTCTCAATGATCATAAACTTTTCCATTTCCATTTCTTAAGAGGAGAGAAAACATACAATGCAGTCTTGGAAAATGAATCCATAAAATGAGTGTGGTCTTTGGGCAGAATCTTTGAAATGGTCCCAAGGCACCAATAACAGTAGGTTTCCAATGTCCACTAATTTAGAAAATAGATGGTAAGTCTTAAAGTTTTATTATATTATTTTTAAATTAATAGATTTATGAATGTATTATACTAAAGAAACAAAGGAGCTTTGTAGTAGCCATCAATTAAATGGTGTATTTTTTTTTTTGGAAAAACCTTAGTTTTTAATTGATTGTCTTATATACAAGGAACTTAGTTACACACAAACTTGTTGAAATTTGCCCTTTACTTTCACTCAGACTTTCTTAGCACTTATTCAGACCCTTATGCATTTTATCACAAAGACTTTTTACCTGGAAACATTTTTTTAAAGTTTTCTTTTTTATTTTGATTTATTGTACACAAATGGATTACAGCTGTTGTTTCTCTGGTTCTACATGAAATAGAGTCACACCATTTGTGTAATCATACATGTACATAGGGTAATGATATTTGTCTCATTCTGTTATTATTATCCCCCTCTTTGATCCCATAAATAGTATATTTTTGAAAAGGCTGATAATAAAATAAAAACCTAACAATTAAAATAATTTTTTTTGCTAATGTCAGAAGCCAATGTTTTAAACCTTTACTGATGTTATTTTCTTTGATTAGGTAGCACTTTCTTGATTGATAGTATTTTCTTCCATGAAGCATACTATTTATAGGACAGCAAGAATGTTGTTGGGGAGATAAGAAGAGATACAATATGAAAATTACTCCAAAAACTTAGTGAAAGGTACCAAGGTAAAATTTTAGTGTGGTAAGATGGATAAGTTAAGATGTTTATATTTACCAACATAAACTATTGATTCTCTGGGAGAAAAGAACAACAACAAAAAAAGAAAGAGAACATTTAAATAGTCATAATCCACAAATAAGTTATTATTTGGCTTTGAATCATCTTTAAAGGTCACTTAAACTCATAAACATTCACTTCCAGCATAGTAAACTTGTGTTTCTAATTAATTATCATTTAAAGGTTTCAATTTTATTTGGATTATTTTTCATCCAAGATTTTCCTGTTCCCTTTTTCCCAATTTAAGATTCAACACAGTTCATGCATTTTAAGATAATATTCACTAGAAGAAATTTCAAGAGTGCAATGACTAAATATTGCTTTCTACCACTGCCAAGCTCTTGTCTTTATAGAAATCAGAATGAACTTTATGTTCTCATATTTTCTGACTTTCATACAAATGAAATTATAATACATTAAAAAACAAAACTCAAAAGCAATCTTATGATAGTAATTAATAAAAGCAATATGATTATAGTTATAGATAATTTCAAAGTTCCTCAAATTTTGTCTTTTAGAAATGTGTTTTATACATTCAATTTATAGAAAAAATAAACCTGGCAGATAATTCTAAGTTTTATTTCTGTACCTGTATTTTGTCTATTTTTCTAGGTTGTCCAATATCTACTCTTTTATCATAATTGGTTTATTTTTATTAGGCTATTTAGTGAAAAATACAGCAGACTGTAAAATTATTGATCTACTATAAAAGCTGATAAGACAATTCTTCGATTGTCCTTAATTTCTATTTTTTTAAAAAAACAACCTATTGCCATATATTTAATACTCAACTGAATCTCTTCCCTCTTTGGTGATATGAATACAAACATTACAGAATATCTTAAGAACTCTCTGGAAAGTTTCAAATTGCTCCAAAATTTCTGTCCAAGAGAGACAGTGTTTGTATGTATAACTGTTTCTCCTATCAGACTGCAGTTGGTGTGTAGATGAAAACTTTCCTAGATAAAGTGGAAGGGATTTGTACATGTTTGCCCACTTTTAACCATGGAGGAGGAGGATCCCTACAGCATAACCACTTGATGCCTGCAGCAAACACAAAAATTCAGAATAAAAACAACTGTAATTAGTAAATTAAATCAGTGCATTTTCTGAACCTCTTGGTACATGTACTGCATATTCTTACAGTTCTGTTTTCTATCCTTATTTAGAGATATAAGAGTTTTTTGTTTTTTTTTTTCTTTTTTTTTTTTTTTTAAATGAACCTGAATTCAGCATTGTGTTAAGTGCTTTTCCTTTCCCATCTGATAAAGGAGCTACTGTCTTCTTTTTCTTAATTAATGTATCTTAAACACCTCTTATTTTCTTTTGTATCTATTTTACTATTTTGCAAATTTTGCTTTTATGTAAAAATCACAGAACTTGGGGGGTAATTATAACTATTATTTTTAGAATATCATATGTTATTATTTTATGCTAAAATGATCTTATATAGTTTCAGGGGCCAAGGTTCATTGTATGAACCCTGTTTGAGACCTGTAGGTAGTAATGTTCTGGAGCTGGCTTATTTTGGCTCCCAGGAATCAGTAGTGTGCACTTTTCCAACTTCACATTCATCTCTTCCCAATACCATGTTGGTAGTTTATTATGAACATGAAACTGACCATGGTAGAAATATTTATACCTTGGAAATTGGTGAGATTGACAAATGCTGCAAATCAGGTCTTTTTTTTTCTTCTGGAGAATACATTGTCAAATATTTTCCAGTCCACCCATTGCTTATAGATTTAAAATTCTGGGGAGAGTACTGGGAATTGAACCCAGGACTCAGGCTTGCTATGCAAGAACTCTATCATTGAGATGCATCCCCAGCCTGTTAATGAATTTTCCATAGTCATCACCTTCCTCCCTTGACACTATACCTCACAACCACCTTATTTGTTTCTACCAAGAACAGACTTCATACTTCAAGATTTTGTCAATGCTGTGGCACCATATGAAAAGGAGGTAAAGCCAGAGCATCAAGCATCATTGAAGAGGCAAGCCTTGGACTTGGAAGAGAGAAAGGACATTATATCCTTCCCTTGGTACCTACTGAAGGTACTCCTGAAGTCTTAATAAAGGGTCCCTCCAAACTCAGTGCCCCCTAAATAGATAAATTACACACTTAATTACATAATACATGAGTGATCAACACACAGACAAAGATATGTTGAGACACACTTATGGTAATGCTTATGGAAGATGAGGTTTGATTTTAGTGGAAAAATGCAGTTGTATCAGGTGTATTAGTTGTTCAAATGTAATCTCCATCTTCATGCAAAGTCTGGAAAGGATATGCTGGAATTAACTCAAATTCTGTCTAAATCTGTAGTACCAGGATCTTTTTCTCCTAATTATATTTTGACATTTCTTCACAGTCCAAGCGATCATTACTAAATTTTCGAGGTGGGAGTATTAGTGAATTCCAAAAATGTTCTAGCAACAGCCAAGTCATAAAACAAATATTTTAACCCACACATATTGCATTCATTATAGTCTGAAAAAAAATAGGACTCTTGATACCAGTCATGTATATAATGATTAAATAATCTGAAACCCCTCTGACACTTATAAAACTGCAGCTTCTCTGTTTTGGTAATATGATTTTCTGCCCTGAGCAGAGAGATATATTAGAAGCCACAGCTGTGTGGTCTTTATGAGGTAAATATCAAAAAAGAGGTTTTATTTGCTTGTTTATTTATGTTCTATTTTTCAGATTTTTTTGTTGTACTTCTTCTTTTTTCAAGGAATATCACCCAAGTTGAATTGTACTATGGAAAATTTCAGTGATGATAGTTGGCATTCATATGGGCCACAAAGGAAGGGTGACATTTATCCCGTGAGTTAAGCCTTCCCCTGAACACAATGCCCTTCACCCCACCTCTTCCATGGTCTTAGTCATTTTCCCTCTAGTCTGTTTCTCCCTGATTCAAATGCTGTCCATTCAAGGGCTTCTTGTCATCAAAAGTCTCCCTTGATGGAATTTGGTTGGTTCTTTTCTTCCTCACTACTTTGCATTTAGTCTTCCCTGGCATTTGGTTAACTGTAGGTTTCTTATTCAAAAGTTAGTTTCTCAAATATAGAGAGCTTGCAACTTATTTTTTGTGCTGCCATGTACCACACAATGTTTGTTAGACATTAAGTAAGTACACAGACTTGTTCATTTTATGCAGATTTGAAATGATTAAATGACATACTCCTTGTCATTACTAGAGCTATAAAGAGAGCAGTTGTTTATTTGACTTCATATCTATCTGTCATTGGAGACTTTTTCTGAGCTTAGAAACTACATATTTTGTGCTGTTATTTCTCCACACTCACTACTATACTAATTCTATATCTGAAAAAGAAACATGCTCTCCTGTCTAATTTAGACACATGAGATTGATCCCTGCAGATATTGGAGAGAAGAGTTGGTACACTATGCATTCAGATAGTGTGGGTATAGTATATACATTCTCAAGGCATCAAAAAGGTAATAAAGGCAATCCTGATTTTTTTTTTTTAGGAAAAGCTTGTATACTTGATTGAAATAAAGAGAAATTATGGAAATTTCAAGTTTAATTTTCTTATACTAACTATTGTATTGATTTAATTTTGAACTAAATAGCTGAAATCTCACTATTTGCGTATGATTACTATGCTCCTGGTTTATATGATAGTTTATAGCTTTGAAAGATTGATTATGGCTTTTCTTTATGTCTTATTCACATATGAATGCACTAAGAAGAATTCCATTACTTAATATGTCTTTCAGAAAAACTATTCCAAAAAAAGTATTTTGCAAGATGAATAGCAAACTCTTCGGATATATTTACTAAATTTACATGTTTTCAGATAAGATTTTTAATATAGGGTTGTTCACAATCTTTTCTTTCCTCACACTGGCTAGAGATCCAGCCTTCATATAGAAATATATTTGGTTCAGACTCACAATTATGTTTTTCAACACATGTAAATAGTCTACAAGTCTCTCATGGTTCTCATTCAACTTTGCATCCCTTGATTCACTGCACACTATCTGCTCTCCATGGCACAGAACTGGAAAATAGAGAGTAGGCAGTTTAGGGTAGGTCATGACTTACCAGGAGGAGGAAAGCTAACCTTCCTTTGATTGATTCTATCACTGCTCCCTTTATCTCCTTCTCCTGATAAATTGGTAGGTCATGACTTACCAGGAGGAGAAAAGCTAACCTTCCTTTGATTGATTCTATCACTGATCCCTTTATCTCCTTCTCCTGATAAATTTATTTTTCTTTAAGTTAAGCTAAAATGCAACTTTTTCTTCTCTAAGTACTAATTTTTGCATACATACATTCAATCTTGGTATGCTGGAACCATACCATGTTAGCTTCATAAGTTTCTCTAAATATCAATACTTTGAGATCTTTTAAGATCTGTGTCTTAAATCCCTCAAAATAGGATTTAGGATTTGTAGGAACCATTTATGCAAACATAACCTATTTGAGGAAACAAGTACTCTCATCCCCCATCCCCATCTCTCCACCACCCCCACATCTCTATCTCTTCACTTGTCTGGCCTCTTTCCCATCCATCGACCACAGTGCTACTAGAGGCATCTTTCTAAACCTTTCAGTGGCTCCCCATGTCTTATAGGATAAGAATCCAAAGTCAAGTGGCCACATAGGTTTTTCATGATGTCACTCTGCCTGTGTTTCTTTTTCTTCTCTCCTGGCAGTCCATCTTGTGTATGCTCCAAGCACAGTAAACTAATCCACCAATGCCACAGTTTTAATGCTTCTCTCCTCTTTTATACGTTTTCTTCTGTTTGGTTTTTGCTATTTCACTACTATGCTGTTATAAAATAGAATGTTTGTGGAACAGAGGTTGAGGAAGTGTAAGATAGTTTCTGTAATGGGAAAATTACATCTATTTACTAAAGGTGTCTTTGAGAAAATAAACGTGGACAATTTTTTAGACTCTCAAAATGATTTGATAGACAAAGCTGACCCTTTTCATTGGGGAAGTAAGATAATTTTTAAAACTTTGCTTTGAATCAAGTGTGAACATTTTCCATCTCTGAATATGTACTGAGAGCAATTTAATTAGTATCATTAGCTGATTACTTTGATGAGCCTAATGAGGGATGGATTAGGCAGAGCACAGCTTTCCTAGGATGAAAGGGTGGGGAAGGTGGGTAATCAGAATCTCCACAGAGTATGGATAGTTTGAAACAGTTCCTGTGATTCTCACACATTTTTCTAGAAGGATGTTCTTTGCCTGACAATACCCTTCCCATCCTCCCTACTCTCAGTCTATCATACATTTTTTAAGGAATGTATGATAAGGAATTTGAATTAATATTTCAGTGAAAATGTGTTACAGAGGAATTCCTCAGGGATCAGTGAAATGATCGAAATCAGTTGACACTTTTAGTAGTGACCTAAAAGTGAGAGTATGTAGTAAAAATGTTTACAGATTACACCAATGACTTTAAATTAGTGAACTAAGCTAATAATGATAAAATGTTGGAAGATAGAACATTTGTATACAGATAGAAAACTAGCAGATGATATAATGTAACAAATTTTGCAATAAAATTAAAATTATAACATAAAAGGCACTGAATAATGATTTACTCATAAAAGAAATCACTTTGAATATTCCCCTTAAGATATTATCTTAATGTGCACTTGTGGTCAAAAGACTAATAAAGTAATGAGCATTATCAGGAAGAATGTTGAGATACAAACAGAACACATCATGATACTTCTGAGTAAACAACATGGTATACCTACATCTGAAATACAGATTTTTTCTTTTTATTGGTTCATTTTAGTTATACATAACTTTAGGGTTCATTTTGACATAACTATAAAATCACAGAATATAATTTGTTCTAATTCAGTCCCCAGTACTTTCCCTTTCCCTTCCCTCCTCCCTCCCTCTGTTATTCTTGCTTAGTACTAATAAAGACTACATATTTAAATGAAAGTATCCTGGATTTAGAATGAATGATGTGGGACATATACTGTAGACACCAGCTAAAAAGAATTTGGGCTATCATCTAGAGTAAGAAATACTTAAGATGAACATTAAGATAGACTATATTCAATGTTTGTAGAATCAACAATATGGATAAGGAGTACAGAGTTGTTACTTAACTCATGAAATATTAGAACTGGTGTGCACTTCTTAATATCTTACTGTACTAGGAACAAGACATATATGTAGATATGCTATATTACATAGTAAACAGAAAACATATGGAAGTTGTTCCCTATGTAGGAGTTGCATACTAAAAATACAAACAGATTTAAGAGGTTTAGCCAAAACTAAAAAAGAAAAACCTATAATTGATGGGAAAACTAGAGATGTTTGGAGTTCTCTCAACCTTTTTGCGTTGGTATCATGTAATACAATCTGAGATACAGTACTGTTTAAATTAACCATGAAATTTTGTGCTTATCTAATTAGACAAACTCCAAAAATATAATGAAAATTACAGTCAGCAAATACTTCTGGTGAACCAATCTTTTCACTTTAGTTCTTCTGACATTTAATATTATTAAGATAATCATTAATCCTTAATCCAAGAATGATTAATAGCTTTCATTTTCTGATTTATAATTTGATACACTAATTAGTATGGGGCTTATATATCATTCTGTCTACTTCAGGATTTAATGAAATCCTGCCAAGTACAAATCCCTGTCCCAAGTACTGGGGATTTGCAGAACCATAAGCTAGTTCTGTCCCTGAGGCAATGTTTGGGAAATGCAAAGCCCTGAATTTGTATGTCATTATGGGAACTGGTGGGAGGAACAGGGAAAGTGTTTGGCATTTTTCTTGGGAGAGGAAGACAATGAATAAATCTGTTTGAAGCCAAAGGATAACTTGTAAAGGAACAATGGGAGACAATTGTAAAAGCAGTCTGCAATCAGATTTTGGAGGACTTTGAATTCTAAGTAAAAAAGGTTTTGTTTTGCTCTGCTTTTTAATGGAGTGCAAATTGAAAATTTTGGAGCATAAGAGTAAACTTTGGAACATATTCTTTATGAATACATAGAGGGTAAAATAGAAGCTGAAGAGGCTAAAAGCCGGGCTCTTGTTAAGAAACCATAATGATTGTTGAGGTACAAGATAATGAAAGCCTTGACTAATGTTGATGAAAATGGAAACAGGAGAGAAGTACTAGATATACATTTGTAATATAGAAATAGAAGAAAGGTAATAACTCCTCATAAGAACTTGAGGTGTCTTGAAAGATCTTTTAATATCTTCCAGTACAAACTCAAATGTTTTTATTTCTTCCTCTTTTCTTTCGCTTTCATTTCTGTGAAAAATATAACTACTCCATATAAGATTTCATTGTTAAGACTGCTAGGAAAGAACATCTACTTAAAACCTCCTGAGAGCTAATGATCAAAATGGCTTTAAATCGTGCTTTGATTTCTCAGTGCTTATGACCAGCATGGTCTGAATCCAGTGTTTAGAATGATCTTATTGCTTGGGTGGCAGAATATTCAAACACCAGTTAAAGAAAGAAAGAAGAAAGATTACATGATGTATCTACCAGGTAGCACAATTTCACAGGATATAGCAATAGTTAAAACAGAGGAGGAAGTGGATATGTAGATGATTTTCTAAGCTGGTGTCTCTATGAATTAGAAGTCGTCTAGCAAGATGCCTTGATTCTTACAACTAGCAACAGGCAAAATGTTAATGTGAGTTTTCATAATTTCTTCCTTTTACCATCATTTTCTCCTTTCAGTTGTACTCTCTGTGCTTTGTGCTCACTTCTTCTTAAGTCCAAGCAAATTCTGCACTCAGAAAAGATATAATCATCTATACCACAATATGAATTCATGCCTATGTATTAACTTCTCTCTGGAATATCTGTATTTTGAATCTTCTCTCTAATCCTATGTAATAAAAACGTGGTTTCTTATTGAAGATATTTTAGACTTTAGGAAAAGCCAGAAAGTGAGAGAGATTTTCTAGGTGATAGGAAGAGATTGCTTCAATTATTGCTATTTTACATAAAAATATGATATTTTCCCATGTATTCTGGGATTATTATATCCACATCTATTATGACTGTTTTGGAGTCATTTACTCCATTTATATTACTGTGTTGTACTTAGCAAATGTAAATAGTCTACATGATTAGGCAATTGTTTTTGAATAAAATTTAGAATTTCTAGTGATTGTAAACAAAGTGTATTCCCTCCTGTAAGATTCAGAGAACATACCTTTCTTGACCTGAAGGAGAAAACTGAACCCTTTGAGTTCCAGAGAGGCCATAAATGATAAGGGGAAAAAAGGCTAGTAAATTGGCATAGAAATTAAATTCTGTACAATACAGTTCAACTATGTGCCCAAGACACCCTTCAGTAATATGCTATTGGATAAATATCACCCTGTTTATTGCACAACCAAATAGTTTGCTTCTAATTCTGGCATAATTCTAATCCTGCCGAAAGAAGCTGCTTCAACTTAAATTCTTTCAAAAGAAAACAGTTCCAAGCCAGGCATGGTGGCGCACACCTGTAATCCCAATGACTTGGGAAGCTGAGACAAGAGGATCCTAAATTTGAGGCCAGCCTCAGCAACTTAATAAGACTCTAAGCAACTTAGTGAGATCCTGTCTTAAAATAAAAAAAAAAATAAAAGGCTGGGCAGGTAGGTCAGTGGTAAAGTGCCCCCCATCGGATTCAAATCTGCCCCCTCCAAAAAGAAAGCAGTTCCATCACTATACTATATACTGATATATTTTTTAAAATATTTTCCTGATGTTTTATTTATATTCTTAATAAATTCCTGAAAGAATGACATGATTCTCTTTACTTAACCTGACAAGTATTTCAAATGTTTTAAAATATAATTATAAAACAGATACAGGATTGATAAGAACTATAATTGATTTATTTCACAATGGTAATGATAATGTGGACTTAATTCTCTTGTTGCAGAACATTTCAGTTATACTTGATATCAATAATTATGCAATCTGTGGAACTGTTTTGAGTTTCATGCTGATTTGATGGGAATTAAATTCTTTGGGTTTCAGTAATAATTTATCTACATATAGTTCTTACTTGTTGGCTTTGATTTGACTAATTTTCTAACTTCTTTTAGTGTATTCCAAGGGTCTGTCTTAGATCAGTATTTAACAGCTACAGGGCATGTTTTCTTAGAGTAAAATGATCCAAACTCTAGATTATCAACCATATGTATCAATTTTGTTATCTTAAATAGTGGATCCTAGGATTCATAGGAAAAGAGAATCTAAAAGTAGGTTTTGTATCCAGCTTGCTAGAGATCACTGCCTCCACAAAATCCTTTGTGTCACCCCCACCAAGGGAAAGTCAATAAAAAAACATAAGGAAGGTGAACTCACTTCTTTCCCATTTTGAACTCTGAATCTCTCCCTCCAGGCAGCAAAGTCACCATGTGCATAGCATATCCATCTAATGGTCCTAACCTGACAATTAGCTTGGCAGAAGAGATTTGTCTTCTATGTTAAGGCAGTCCTTCTGTTTAATTGATAGAACAAACTTATTCCAATCTAAGTGATCATAATTTGGGGTTTGTCTACCTATTTCAGTGTAACTTTTGAGGAAGTTGGTTTCAATAATATGCACATGTTATTACAGGTCATTTGCTTATGTTTCAGTTGAAACTGAACACCAATAGCTACATGTTCTTACATGAATACATTCTATATAAATTTGACATTTTGATAAAACTCACTTCTTGACAGAAGTCCCTTATGTGTTACTTACAAAAATGATTCATAAACCATTTTAAGAAGAAATGTAAGACTGAAATAAATATAAAATGGTACTTGAGTCATTTATTTCCTTCTAAGCAATTTCTTTCAATGTTATGAGATGATGTTATTTTGCTTTCAAATGTATTTGCTTTAATGAATCATTTCTTGGTTATAGATAAATATTCCCTAAGTATTTTCTATACACAAAACTGCTACTTCTTCCAGAGATACTCTTAAGGTTAAATTTAATTCTATTTCTATTTGAAGGGTATGGAGCATTAAAATTAGTTTAATCATCAGAATATTTTATATTCAATTATAATAAATGATATTAGTGTTAGCATTATTTCATTCTCAAATTTCAGACTGACAAATCGTTTATTTGGCTTTTCCCAGCATAATTTTTATTCCCTTCCTTAGAGTCAGAATAAGAAAAACACTGACTGGGCTTTTGGCTCAGTGGTAGAGCACTTGCCTAGCATGTGTGAGGCACTGGGTTAGACCCTCAGCACCACATAAAAACAAATAAATTAAATAAAGGTATTGTGTCCATACAATGAAAATATTTTTAAAAAGAATAGGAAAAACAGCTTTATTTCTGTAGGCCAAAAGAGTGACTTATGGATTAACTTATTAGGTGTCATTAAGAATTCAGTAAATTACATATTTAAATGCCCTGTTTTTATGAAGAAGCACATAAAAAGTAGCAGAGGACCTCATCTGCAATAATAACTGGCATCAGTTAATAAACTATTCTTTTTACTAAGGTAGTGGCCACAATATCTATGCCTTTAAAAGTAATAGGTAATATTATAATTGATAATAATATAATGTGATTAAGAAGCTACTGGCTGAAATATATTACAATTATCTTTCAATCTTTTATGACTCCAAAGGGTCATAGCAATAAATTCAAATGAGAAATGATGGTAAGGAGAGAATTGAGAAACTGTATATTCTCATCAAACCGAAGAAATCTCACTTCCACAGTACAATTAAGAGTTGGGATAACAGAGTGGGGGGAGGGGGTAAGGGAATGGAGGAAGGATGGATTGTGTAGAGGGATATGAGGGGTGGGGTGAAGGAAAGATAATGGAATGAGACAAACATCATTTCCCTATGTACATGTATGATCACACAAACAGTGACTACTTTACCTACAACCAGAGAAATGAAAAGTTGTACCCCATTTGTGTACAATGAATCAAAAAACTCTACAGGCAATAAATGTCACAATTAATATAAAAAAAGAGTTGGGTAATTCCTTCTTATCCACTGGTGAAGACAGTAGGTAGAAATGGTAATCATGCTTTAATACATTTCTTAGGGTAATTCTTGCTACTAAAATTTAGTCTCTGAATACAACCAAGTGGGGAAATTTTGATTTTGTTCCACATTTTGAAGACCTCAGTATTGTGCTCAAAGCATGGACAATGATGAAATTCTAGAATGTGACTACAGATTAGCAATAAAAGAAGGAAGAAGGGTAAAGGATCACATGTGAAGACATTTTAAGTGATATCTGCAGATAATTCTTTAACACTGGAAATGCTGAGTAAATACCAAATATTATTAAAAAATTAAAAACACTAATATTATCACTATATTTTAAAAATCAGGTTAATTTCTGATTTTTTTGGTGCTACACAAATTTCTTATTTAAAATTCTGTGAACACTGTATTACCTAGTTCAGCTAAAATTTCATTGTGGATTTAGATCAAAAGAGATCTGCTCATGTCAAATTTAATGAACAGAATACATAAAACCACCATCATTTCAAGCTTAGTATCATCATAAAAACTCCAACCCATTGTCATTCCTACTTCAGTAAAAATAGTACCCCCTAACTTTTCTTATCTGTTCATTCTCAAAATGACTGGGATCTGAAATAATCCTGGCTTCTACAATTCCTTATGCCTTAGCTCCAACATCTATTGGGCCTGGAAGTTGAGGGAATGGGCCTACCAAGAGGAATGTGTAAATGTGGTAGAAATAATTTGGTTCATTGCTGTCAAGTTTATGTTGAATATTTGTGTTCTCTCATACTTGCTAAGGAAGCTGTATTTGATATTAAAGCAGTACATTCCAGTATTATGTGCCACTTCATAGAAGACTAACAATGTATGGAAGTAGTAATGTGGGAATCAGCCAGGAAGAATTAAAAGAAATGCTTCTGGGAAATCAACAACTTGCTAGGACAGCTTGCTGTCCTCCTGGATGTGAGGACATCAAGGAAACTATTGTGATTGACTTGGAATGCATTTGTTGTGTTTGTTCTTGTGTCTGAGATGGTCAATAATCATGTGCAATGTAAATATAAACTGTTTTCCTTGGCTAGATGTGAAAGTAAAAAGACTTGAGATATTTTTCCTACGCTACAGCTTGTTTAAGAAGGTAAGTATTTTTAGTGGGAGCAGAAAAACTTATTCAGTGGGGAAGCCAAGAAGAAAAAATTAAAGAGGTTAGAGAATCCTAACCACCATTAAGAATATGACAAATGGAATAAATTGATAGAAGAGAAAGAGAACAAACATATAGAGTACTGAACATAGTTAAGTTTCAATAAATTGTTTCATTCACAAATGAACAGTTATGATATTCTAAACAAAATGGTGAATCTGATCTTCTTGAAAGAATCACAACAGCATCTTATGCTTTTATTGTAACAAAAAGATCATTCAGAAAAGCTAGCTGAAATTAGGTAATTTCCTGGTTAGGAAGCAATTGAACACAGATTTGATATAGTTTACTATGGGGACTTGGGCCTTCCACACATGTACATCAGGATCGTAAAGAAGAATTAGTGAAGATTTATAGCCTAACTAAATGCAGAATGAATGACAGCACTGGAAGAAACCTTGCATCTAATGACATTGAAGTTCTAAATTGGAAAATGAAAGACATTTTTTCGTTGTTTTTATTTTTCTTCTAGATTAATCTCATGACTTTTGAAACAAAAAAAATGAAAATAAATATCTGGTTATTAAGAATAGTGTTGAAAATAGGACTTGCCTTTTTTGTTCAATAGCTTCAGATAACTGAAAAAAATGGGCTACTGGATTTTCGTGTGACTTTTATGAAGAATGAGCCTGACAGGAAAATGAAATTGAGGTGGATTAGCTAAAATTTGGTTTGGCTTAAACAAAATAGTATTTCTCCATCCATTAAACATCTGAAGTATGAAAACTCTGCTAAACACACACACACACACACACACACAACATTTGGGAGTTTTCGGGCTTATCCAGTTCACCTTTTCACAGTAACTTCATTCTTACAATCCAAGGCAGAATCCAAATTCTACCAAGAGGATGGAATTTGGAATGGACCCACCTTTTGACCCAGCTATCCCAATCCTTGGCCTATACCCAAAGGACTTAAAATCAGTATACTACAGTGATGCAGCTACATCAATGATTAATAGAAGCTCAATTCACAATAGCTAGATTGTGGAAAAAACCTAGATGCCCTTCGATAGATGAATGATAAAGAAACTGTGGTATATACACACAATGGAATATTACTCAGCCATAAAGAAGAATAAATTATGGCATTGCAGGTAAATGGATGGAATTGGAGAATATTATGCTCAGTGAAATAAGCCAATCTCAAAAAACCAAAGGCCGAATGATTTCTCTGATAAGTGGATGATGATACATAATGGAGGTGGGGGGTGGGGGGTAAGAGAAGAATGGAGGAACTTTGGCTTGTGTAGAGGGAAATGAGAGGGGGGAGGGGACAGGAAAGATAGTGGAATGAGACAGACATCATTATCCTATGTACATGTATGATTACACGAATGGTGTGAATCTATATCATATACAACCATAGAATGAAAAGTTGTACCCCATTTGTGTACAATGAGTCAAAATACCATCTACAAAAATTTTAAAAAAAGATTAAAAAGGAGGAAAAATGAGGTATAAAGAGCTCCTGTGATATGCTTGCTATGGAAGATTTCTGGAAGATGCCATAGGACACTTCACTTACCTTCTATCCACTAGAACTTGGTTACATAGTCACATTGAGCTGTGAGGGAGACTAGGAAATGTAATGTTTATTTTGCACAGCTAGTTAAAATAACTCTACACATTTCTATCACTGTAGAAGAAAAGGAAAATGGAAATTGGGAAACAACAATGAATATACTTTGCTCAGAAGTTTGGGGAGAAAAATGCTTGCATGTAATTGAATGAATGATAACAACAAATGACACTGTGCTATCATAAACTTGAAAACTTACAAACCAAAGATATGACAATGTGAGAACAGAAAGCTAATAATAAAAGGACCAGTTTCAGAATGTATAACTTTAAATGGGTATTTTAAAAAGATAGATATAACAATAAATAGTGGATAGAAGAGAACTATGTGATGAGAGAGAAAGACATGTCTCAAATTTGTCAATGAGAAAAAAACGAAAGGAATACTTAGCTTGTTGGATACCATAATTCAAAATATACTCATATCATGTCCTTATGATTTTCCTACCAACTTACAAACAAGATTGAGGTGACTAAAATAAAAGGTAAAAAATTGTGATAGGAATACTGAATATTATGCATAAATATAAAAACCTGAAGTTTAGTTGAAAAATGAATTGCATGATAGCAAGTTGTAAGTGATATGATTAATTCACATAAAGTAAGTCCTGGGCATTTTGCAACCTCAATATAAACCATCATTGTCTGACTGCTTCTAAAATAGTTAAATTGATCTTAGGTAAAATTGAGAATTTCAACTCACAATTTCTTAAGCAAGTGTATATGGAACAATTAACAAGTTTCCAGGGTGCTTGGGGGATTAATTTGAATTAAATCAAAATAGAATATTTTTTCAGCTTACTTCTTTTTAAAAATCAATTTTATATTTTTCTACTTTAGAAAAGAATGGTGTGAATGCCTCACAAACATTAAATGTGGATGCCTGGAAACTAGAGAGATGAGATAAATTTGTTCAGGACTTAGTTAACTCAATCTTTCATCATTTAATGAAATCATGATGACTTTCACTATTAATAAATAGGTTGATTCATGTTCATATCCTGTTAAATTTATAAGCTTTACAGACTGTTGGCTAACAATAGAATGTACAAGACATTGAGTTAAATATAAGCCAATAAGAGGCATAAAATAACTTAAAAGTTTACTTCTATTTATTTTATTTTTATTGAGGTATATTTGGCAATTCACAATTAATTTTTGGATAATCTTCAATCAGTAAAGTGCCTAGAATAGGGTTTGGCAATATGCCTCAATAAGTATCTGTGAAATATTTTTGTATGTTATAGAAAACATTGTGACAATCATACTGAAGTTGGTAACAGATTTTGGGGGTAAAATAACTCTACACATGCAATATTTTATTTGTGCAGCATTATTTACAAATAGCAGAATAAAACCATTTTCTTATTGCATTATTCAGAAACTAAAGAAATTGTATAAATAAGTGAGCTGTTTTAATGCATAGAACAGAAAAATTCTAATAATCCTATCAGGAAAGCATGTTCTGTCACTTTTGATGCTGTCATATTTATGTTTCAATTTACACTTATTTAATATACTTTTGATTCGATATGGAAATGTAAAGTAGTTTGAAATTTATTAGTTTAAAAATCATGAACTTTTATATGTAATTGATTTGAAGTAAATAAAAAGCTTTCATTTGTTAGAGGGGAACAGTTAACATTTGGCTTTATGTATAAAAATATAATTTACCATATTTAAACAAACTTTATAATACAACCTTGAAAAACACACTAATCCAAAACAAAATTATTTTCCACAGGCATGCATTTTAATATATACAAATTCTAAAATGATGAGTATAAAAATATTCATAAGGAAAAATGTGAGATCATAATACTGTAAAATAAGTCTATAGTCGATATCATGGAAGATAATGAAGAACTTGGCTTAGTTCAGTTATTGCTGAGATGCTAATTTTTAGCAAATAATATAGCTGGTGAAGAGTCTGGAATTCATACTGTATGAGTAATGACCAAATAAACTATGAATGATGGTGAACATGAACAAAGTTTTCCCATTTTTGAAGGGCTTTGTGGAAATGGTATTGATTTATTCTGTATAGATTTAGAGATAGAGTCATGAACTATTGGTAACAGAATCAGAGCTACCTTAAATATAATAAAAATTGATAACCTATAATAAATTGATGTGATAAATAAGTCAATGAGACAAAACAGTTGATAAAAGATAAAAGAGGTATCAGTTAGTAAAAAAAAGGAATGGAAATTATAATAAAAAATATTGAAAAAATAAGATATTGCAAGATTAAAGTATCAATTTAGGGTCTCATCTCATTCTACACCTCAAATTAATTCCAGGTGTAATTAAAGACATTTTTGAAATTCAAACTATAAAATCTAGAATAAAATATATTTTAGACAATGGGATATGAAAAGACAGGCACAGAAACAGTATAATAAATCATCAAAAACACATAGATATGGTTACAGGAAAATTAGTTATGTTGAACAAATTAACATACCAAGGTCATGAGGAATCAGTGACACAGTGAGGATTAGGAATAGAATAAGTATGTCAAGACTGCCAAAGGATGCATAAAAGAAAGTTATGGTTGTTGAAAAAAACTCTTGGATTTGGAAATTAGGAGGTTGCTGATGACCTTGACAAGAGAAAACCAATCAAGAGATTAGGAGTTAGAATGCATTGAAAAAAAACATGTGGGGAGGGGGGCAAAAAGGAACCAGAGGAGGTTTTTTGAAAAGATTTCAAAAAAGGACAGGAACATTTTATTCATTTGGCTTACAGGCATAGAACATAAAACCTATGAAAATTCTAAGGGTCTACAAATATATTTAAAACTTTAAAATTAAGATGTTGGCAGTAAAATTTGAAAATAAAAAAATAGAGATTCTCAAATACTTAACATATAAAACATCTTAATTATTTATTATATTTAATAATTTTTCCTAGCATTTGAAAAAAATTTGATAATACTGTTTCATTTTGTAAGAATTCTCAAGAATGTATAATAGCTGCAGAAAATTCATAGCTAAGGCTAAGTTCATTGACATATTTTAGGCAAAGTATTTTCAAAAGAAAGATGACATAAAACTGTAATTATAATATCAATTGAGCAAAATGGGTGACTTCAGAAGATAACAGTATCTGGGGTTATTATTTTATTATTTTTTATTTATTATTATTATTTTGATTCATTGTACACAAATGGGATACAACTGTTGTTTCTCTGGTTGTACATGAAGTAGAGTCATACCATTTGCTTAATCATACATGTACATAGGGTAATGATGTTTGTCTCAGTCTATTATCTTCCCCTCCCCACCCTTCATTTCCCTCTACACAATCCATCCTTCCTCCATTCTTCCCTTACCTCCTTCCCCCAGTTATGTATCATCACAGAATAAGATCTACAAGCCATCAATGGATATATGAAAAAATGTTCAACATCTCTAGTAATAAGAGAAATGCAAATCAAAACTACCCTAAGATTTCATCTCACCCCAATTAGAATGTTTATTATCAAGAATATAAGAAACAATAGGTGTTAGTGAGGATATGGGGAAAAAGGTACACTCATACATTGCTGGTGGGGTTGCAAATTGGTGCAACCATTCTGGAAAGCAGTATGGAGATTCCTTAGAAAACCTGGAATGGAACCACCATTTAACCCAGCTATCCCACTCCTTGGCCTATACCAAAAGGACTTAAAATCAACATTCTACAGTGACACAGCTACATCAATATTTATAGAAGTTGAATTCGTGCTAGCTAGATTGTGGAACCAACCTAGATGCCCTTCAATAGATGAATGGATAAAGAAACTGGTATATATACACAATGGAATAGTATTCAGCCATAAAAAATAAAATTATGGCATTTGCAGGTAAATGGATGGAATTGGAGAATACCATGCTCTGTGAAATAAGGCAATCCCCCCCCCAATAAAAAAGTCAAATGATTTATCTGAAAACTTAAAACAACCCTGATTATGGGGAAAAATTAAAAAGAGGATTCCTGTAATCAAAAACAGTTTGTTTATCCATTCACCTATTGGATACTTTGACTGCAGTTGTAAGTAAAGATGCTATAAACATTCATGTTCAGATTTTTGTGTGGACATCAGGGTTTTTTTTTTTTTTTTTTTGAACTGGGAATTGAACTCAGGGATACTTGGCCACTGAGCCACATCCCCAGCCCTATTTTGTGTTTTATTTAGAGACAGGGTTCCACTGACTTACTTAGTGCCTTGCCCTTGCTGAGGCTGGCTTTGAACTCGCGATCCTCCTGCCTCAGCCTCCCAAGCTGCTAGGATTACAGGCGTGCGCCACCATGCCAGGCTCGACATCAGTTTTTTATTCAATAATGCAAATGCCTGTGATATGATTGCTGAGTTTATAATAAGTGTATGTTTACTTTGTAAGAAACTGCCAAAGTGTCTTCCAAAGTGGTTGCAGGTTGCATTCCACTAGCAATGAAAGAGGGTTTGAGTTGCTTTGCATACTCAAGAATATAACATTGTCAGAATTTTGGATTTTAGGTATTACAGCAGTTGTATGGTGGTATTCCACTGTATGATAGTCAATATTTTCTACTCAACGATCCAGGCTTGACAGAAACATTGTTTTTGTTTGGTTTGGTTATTTATTTATTTATTTATTTATTTATCTATTTATTTTTTGGTGGTGTTGTTGATACCAGTTCCTACTCTTTTTTGGGGGAGGGGTGGGTACCAGGGATTGAACCCAGGGGCACTTGACCACTGAGCCAAATGTCCAGCCCTATTTTGTATTTTATTTAGAGACAGGGTCTTACTGGGTTGCTTAGCATCTCTCTTTTGCTGAGGCTGGCTTTGGACTCGCAAAAGTCCTCCTGCCTCAGCCTCCCGAGCCACTGGGATTACAGGCGTGAGCCACTGGGATTACAGGCGTGCGCCACTGTGCATGGCCGAAGTTCCTATTCTTAATGTGCCCAAAGAAGGTAAAGTTGGTTAAGGTCAAAATTAAAAGCTCTAATTAGCTTAATCATCTAATTAGTTTAAACTTTTTCAGCTTTAATGTTTAATTATGTTAGCATAGCCATATTATGGTCCCTCAGGACCTTTTATATAAAGCTTAAAAAGTTCAGTAAAGACATATATTTAATATGCTGGAATAGGGGGGTGGATTTCTGTGTGATGAGGCATTGAAATCACTTTTCAAACAGTAGTGTTAAAGAATCTTAAAATCATAAAGCTATTTGTAATAAAGACAAAGAATTAGCATCAATATCCAAAATACAAGATTTGGGGAATACCAAACATTCTGGAAGCAGATTTTGGAGAATTTTTTAAAGTAATAACAACTCATTCCAATGATCCTTACTTCTTATTCCAAGTGTGATAGAGGTTTAAGTAATAAATGGGCAAAAGGATTTAAATTAATTCATGAATGACTGAGTCACGGGGGGTAAACAGGGAAACAATTTAGGGCATATTCACTAATTTTTAAGAATGATATCCTAAATAATGAATTTCTACTATTGGTGATAATATTGTTGAGAAGGCTTAAATGATTAATGTGCTTCATATATTGTTTAAATTTTCATTTTTTATTATATGAGTTGATTTCTCTTACTCTTTCTTCTGAACTCTACTATTGTTATTATAGTTATTATATTAACAACTTGATGCACTATGTAATATGCCTCACCTCATTGGGAATGTATATCCTATGAATGCTTTTTATATGAACAAACTTCTCTTAAACAAAAATAGAGATCCACAAGACAAACTCTTACTTCCATCTTACATAAAACACAGATATATTGTAGATCAAAAGACCAAGTTTAATTCATTTATGCTGTTAACTTGCTGTCTGCACATTATATATTTTTATATTGCATTTTCTGAGCAATTTACTGGCTCCTGGCCTGGGGGTGCAGAATTCCATAATTTTACATGGTTAATACTTCTACAGATATTTGTGGATATTAAAAAGAACATCACTTCCCACTCTGTACCTGAAAAAACAATGATTATGCTAATTTTTTCATTTTTGAGTTTTCTGGAATAAAAGAGGAACATAACACATGGGGCAAAACAGACTAGAAAATCAGAGTTGATAGTATATTGATTCTGCCAATACTGCCTTAATGCTTTACCATCAATTTTTAGATATGTTGATTTCCTGGTGAAAAAGAATTTTTAAAAAATGTATCAGGCAATTGAGAGTATAAGAACCTAGTCTTTTAAAAAGTTTATTTTCATCCCACTTAAAGGGAAAATCTTTATAAAGATTTTTTTTTGTATCCTTAATCCTAATACCTGGAGAGGGGCAAGATTAGCAATGTTTATCACCTATGGTAAGTGCAATGTAGAAATGGTGGGCGATGGACTGGCAGGGTATAGAGGAAAAGCTTTTGGGGGTAGGGCAATATGAGCACATTGTCATGATCAGAGCTAGAAGGAAGGACTCCATATATTATAGTTAACAATACGTTATCATTCAACACTTGTGTTTGGTGGATAATTGTTCAGTAAAAAAAGAGCCAGCAAACATTACAGACTGCATTTTCTAATTTATTGCCAATTATGAAAGACATTCTAAGCCTTCGTACCAGCAGAATGAAAATATAATTTTGAGTAAAAGGGGGAATGGTAAGAGTAAAGGAACTTGAAGGAAAGGAAAACATTGACTTCATAAAATTTTACATTGGTAAGATCTTTATAAACTGAATAATGTGTTCTTAAATAGATAAACTCAATTTTGAAGGCATTACAAATATGTTGAATCAAAGAATTTCTTCAGTATTCCTCACTGTATTAGTACAAATTTAGCCTCAGGGGATTCTGATGCCTGGTATATTATTTCCCTTTATTCTTTCTTTATTGAAAATGAAGAAGATTTAGAGTTGTCAGGTAAGAGTCTCTAAGAAAGAAGTGCTTGTTTTTAAATTGAGCCTGACATGGAATTGGCTCGCAGTAAAGCTTTGTTGAATGTTGTGTAAGTACGTCAGCATTATAATCTGTAATGTTCTTGTAAATGATCAGTAAAATTTTCTACAGCCTCATCAAACCTATGTTCTCCAAAAAGCTTTCTTCTCTTTTAATTAGGGCATATCAGTAGTTGTGTTTTCTATTTTTATTAGGTATTACCTTCTGTGCTCAGAAACCAGGACTGTTTTTCTTAATTTGTATCCTAAAATTATGATAGAGTTCTATGCATTTGATGATGGTTTGTGAATATGTAAAATCAATACCCATTATTTTGCATTTTCTTCACAGACTCCCATTTCTAGATGAGCAGCTGTGAAACTCGAACTAGATGAGCTTTGATTAGTGCTAAGTTTAGAACATTGGGAAAAGGGATTGTGTTTGTGGCATATATATGAAAGAGATGACAAATATTAGTTAGCTGCATTAAATCCTGTGATATAAACAGCAATTTTATTATTCAAATAGGAAAGCTGAAGCAAAAATAATAAGAGGATGAAGTACAGTTAGGACTGAAAAATAATATTTTCTGTTAATTACATGAATATTTTAGAAAACAGATTTTGGAGAGAATTTACATAAATAATTTTCACTTAGAATTTTCTTTGCATTGTATTAGGCACAGTGAAGAGAATGTCTCAGGACTGCACCTTCATGCGAGAAAGTATAAGTAGTAGCAGGTTATGTAAAAGGATCACTAAACTTTTAATTCTTACATCATTGTAAGATTTTTCCGTACTTAGTATGTCATTAAAACAATATTAAGGAAAACATGTATGAGAAACTAGGTTAATACTTATGTAACTGCATACTGCATGAAAAGAATCTCAAAGATCTAAAAATTAATTAGAAATGTAAAAATATAAAAGTTTACATGAACAGGATTCATAATTTTGTTTTTAATTATTCTTTGCATATATCAAAACACTTAGTTAAATGCTCTTTTAAAGGCAGTATACTCTGCTTACCATCATTTATAATTGCTTCACTTGGAATTTTTTTCATTTTCTGTATATTCAAGAATTATTCTGTCAGCATTAATTTATAAGATGCATTTTATCCCAACAGAAGAATTAAAATGTTAGCTTATTATATACTTTTATAGTATTACATAATGATTAAGAGCCAGACTCTCTGGGTTCAAATTCTAGTTCTGCTACTTTGTTTCCTGATCTATGAAATGGGGTTAACAAGAGTACCTGCTTCATAGTCTATTGTGACAATTCCATGAGTTGATATGAAAGAGCATTGGAATAATCCTTGATATGTGGTAGGAGTTCAGTAAGCACTAGCTTTTATTGTTCTTATTATTATATTAAATTAGAAATGTAGTTCTAGAGCATATCTGGATATGTAACTATTTCTTTGAACACAGATATCTATAAAATAAAAAATATCACTGTACACTTCCCATATTAAATAGCTACTCTAGTATTTGTGTGTATGTGTAAAGGATAGAGGGATGTGAGCTGATACTCTCAACAACTTCCAGATGAAACAGAAATAAGAATAAATGACTGTTCTTGAATAATCTGCAAAGTTGAGTGAATAATCGATATATCTTTCTGTGATTCCTTGCAGATATCATGGAAATTAGGACAGTGGCAGTTGGAATTGTGGCAATCAAAGGAGTGGAAAGTGAATACTATCTTGCAATGAACAAGGAAGGCAAGCTGTATGCAAAGGTATTCATAATTCATAGTTTAGGCTTAATTTTTCAAACTTGTTTTTGTCAAAACATCAACATCTTGTCTTTCTGAAAAGTAGAAATAGAATTAATTTCTCTCCAATGGCATAATTTAATAATTTAAAATGCTATAAGCCCAAGTATTAAAAGAACAATATTTATGTGACCTTGGACTTTGCTTAAGCTATCTGAACTTTGGTTTTTTTCATCTGTAAAATGAGTTGGAATAACTGACCTCTAAGGATCCTGTCAGCTCTGTACGTCCATGTGCATTTCAGATGCTTGAAATTGAAAATTTTCTTCTCTCAGTATTAAAGCTCTTTTTGTTAGGGTTCACCCATTTGCACATTGCTGACATGAAAATTCTTGGGGAAAAAAATCCTGAAGTGTTCAGTTCATTTATCAACATCAATCTCACAATCATGGGCCTTGAGCTATAAGCATTCACATTGTTCCCACTTTATTACAATGTGAAATATGTAACAGTTCATCCCACTGTAGTAAAGTATAATTGACTTTCCTTTGTATTCCCATAGCTCAGCATAATGCCTAGCACAGGCAAAATACATAATATAGGTTTAATTGATTAAATGAATGATTGCATAGATGAACAAATAAATTAACTTTTTATTTCCTATTACTATTGGAGACCATGTAGTGGCAAATGAGGAAATACTTTGAAATTGTAATCCTACACCTGAGAGACAGAGGCTATACTAGTTACATGAAATTTCCAGTGGTTAGATGATGAGAGCTATTAATTAAGGAGAAATAGGTCCTAATATTAACGAACTGTAGAAAGTGCCCAAAAGTGACAATGTTAAGACCATGTTACGTAACTAAATATGTATTATCTTTTATTTTCTTTTGTTTTAGATTTAAGATGGCCTTTTTGGCTAATATACTACATAGATATACTTATTAAACTATATTAGGCCTGCTTGGTCTGAGGTTAAAAAAAGTCATCTATCCTTCAATTCTACCAAATTTTACCTGTTTACTTATTATTTAATTGAATCCCTTAAAAACTCACGTGAATATGTTGTTTGTTGTTTTAACAGAAGGAATGCAATGACGACTGTAACTTCAAAGAATTGATTCTGGAAAACCACTACAACACATACGCATCAGCTAAATGGACACACAGTGGAGGAGAAATGTTTGTTGCCTTGAATCAAAAGGGGGTTCCTGTAAGAGGGAAAAAAACAAAGAAAGAACAAAAAACAGCCCACTTTCTTCCTATGGCAATAACCTAATCATGTATGGTATATAAGAAACCAGTTCCAGCAGGGAGATTTCTTTAAGTGGACTGTTTTCTTTCTTCTTTTCTTTCTTTCTTTTTTTTTTTTTAAGTAACCAAGAAAGGCTGGAAAACTACTGAAAAACTGATCAAGCTGGACTTGCGCATTTATGTTTATTTTAAGAGACTGCATTAAAGAAAGTTGAAAAATATACACAAAAATCAGATTTAGTAATAAAAGTTGTAAAAAATTGTAAAACTGGTTGTACAATCATGGTGTTAGTAATAGTAATGTTCTTCTTAAATTAATTTACCCTTAAGAATATGGTAGATTTGATTATCTGATAATGATTATTTAAATATTCCTCTCTGCTTATAAAATGGCTGCTATAATAATAATAATAATGTAGATGATGTTATATAAGATATGTCAGACCTAAAGGCTGTTGGAATGATTTGTCAGATAATCAAGCCAACACTAAGGAAGATGAGCAGTAATTTAAAATGCTTTCCAATGAAAAATTATAATCCACTTAAGCTCTAATCAGAAACAATTCTATTATGGAGATGGATAAGATAGATAATTTTACAAAATTATTGGCTTAGAACATGCTTGTACCTATTAACAAGAACAAAATTCTTAATGCTGCTCAGATTGGAAGGCTATTGCTAAAAGGATGTTGTAAAAAAATCTTGTATATAAAATAGCAATAATGATGATAATACTGTACTTCATCTCACTTGCCACAAAATAACATTTTATAATCCCTAAAAGCAAAATTCAGAAATCTTTAAGTTTTTTTCGAGTAGCATAATCTATCTTTTGTACAATTCATATTTGGGAATATGACTTTTAATAATGTTCTCCCCACAAATAATCATGCTTTTTTTCTGTGGTTACAGCATTAAACTCTATTTTAAGTTGTATTTGAACTTTATTGTTTTGTTATTTAAGTTTATGTTATTTATAAAAAACAATCTTAATAAGTTGTATCTGTTTCATATGCTTTTAATTTTAAAGGACTAACAAAACTGGCTGAACTGCAAATTTCCCCTCCTCCTTGTGACCAACACCAGGACTAGTACACAACACTGGGGCCAGCAAATTCTGGATGGCAGACAAAAATGACAGCCTGCAGCAATGCTTACAATAGAAGTCTCACAGGGAACAATACAAATATGTGAAAAATGTTTTGCCACAACACTGTTACAATTAAATTGAATCATATAAGTAAAATCATTACAGATAAAAGAAGTTACAAGATTTTAAAGTTAGATTATATTTGAATGCATAAGTAGAAATGTATCACTTTTTAAAAAACTGTATATTTAAATTTAATAATGTTCTGATCTCTAGAAATATCACCATTCAAAAGATGAGAGTTATTTTCCTGGTAGATGGAAAATATCACAATGCTCTAAATACAGAATATAGTTAGGGATATGGGGCCCTGAATACCATGAGGGCCTGAAGTCAGCCCATAGATATCAGACTTATCAGAAAGATGAATAGCTACTTCAAAATTCTTCTTCCCTTGGCATATGATGGTAGTTGTGTTTTTAATTTTAAAATGTTTGTCATTTGAGTCCCTTTACATTATATAAAATATTATTTGGTAACATCTATAAGTGAGAGTTACATGAAAAAGTTTTGTCAAAAGAAATAGCAGTTACTTGATTTTCTTATATTTTACCTACATGATCAGGCTGCAGGAGCTAGGAAGAATTCCCCTTCCTCAGTTACTTTCTGGGGAGATGCTATGAATGGTATTCTTAACTATTATCTAATTTAAAGGGCTTATTAGTCTAGGTCCCTAGATCAGGCTTCTGTGACTGAAATCTTGTGAGTGAGCATATTGAGGGGAGAGGAGGACTAACATTTTTCATATTTGTTTCCTTAGTGCCTAGCAGAGTGTTTAACCATAACTGATTTTCTGTATGAATTAAGAATGTTTGAATATAAAAGAAAAGTTTTCATGAATACTTCATTAAAAATTGGATGAAACATACTATGCAGAAACTTAAACAGAAATAGTGTGTGTACACATACAAGACATAGTTAGGCAAAAACTATAGTAGTAAATCCATTTCTAGCAGTATAGGTAATCCAAAATAATCTTTCTAAAACTTGACTTTTAATTCTTGTTTTTGCTCTAATTTTCACATTTATCATACAAATTTTAGAAAATAAAATCTGTTACAGTTACATATACTTAGAGTTCTAGAATCCCCAAAACTTCATGGGAACTACTTCCTTCTTAGTCATTTGTAGATCAGGAAAATGAGGTTTTGATATACTCAACGTCCTGCAGCTGGATAGATGCAGAACTGTCACAAGAGTCTAGGTTACTTAGCATATGCTTCTTACTCATACATTATTGTGATTATTAGCTCGTGGTCTCCTATTTTTGTTTTTTATTTCTACTGAGATATGATCTTTACATATGCAAACAAATGACTCACTTGGTAATTTACTTTATATACAATGATTCATCTATACTGTGATCATTTCACTCAAAAGGAGAAAAAATGAGGCAATTCTCAATTCTGACTCCTATTCAACTTTTATGTGCACTTCTTTATTTATAAATGGAAAGCATTGTTCAAAATATCCTTATAAGCAGAGTAATCCTTTCTACAATTCTCTTTAACAGAGAAAAATAGATAAATGCATGGGTTTCCAATAACTAGAAAAGAAAAAATTAAAAAGATATGAAATGTTAATAATAAAATAAATAATAAAAATTTACTCTCAGTGCAATAAGTGAACTAAAATATTTTGCCATAGATAAATTCTAACAAAATTTGCAGCCTTTGAGTTGATTATAAATTTGGCAATATAATGACCAGGGAGAAAGGATGTTGGTTTTTTAGAGTTCCAAAGAGTATAAAGATTGCCTATGAAGTCTAGCTGTGATAAAAGCAACTATCTAAGTACAAACACCCTGAAGCCGTGTGCCTCAAGATTTTCTATTAAAATGCCTATAAATAAAGAGTTATAGAATGACAGTCTAGGGAATAATGCAGACAGTTCACTAAAGACAGAAAACTTCCTGAAAATCTTTTATCTTAAAATACCCATGATTTTGTAAAATATGTTTATGTTTATTTTAATATGAAAATGTCCCCTACTAATTAATGTCAGTGAGCAAAATTAAAGGTTCAGGACATCAGGTTTATCATGAGACTTTATTTACAACTCTACTCTCTGCCAAATACTTGGGGATAAATAAGATACAAGAGATCTTCTACCTCCTATAGTCCAGTTTTGCACTTAAGTAACACAATATTCAAGAAATTCAAAACTTAATCTAAGTTCACAATGTCCAGGAGTAATATTAAAAACATTTAACAATCAATTGGGTGTCCCTGGTCAATTAGACTAACACTGATCATCAGAATGGATGCAGGTCACTATGACTGATGGATACCAGGTCAACCCTGTGATCATCTACAACAGTTTTGGGAAAATATCTATTAATTGATCTCTTTTGTTTGAGTCTTTAACATGTATCTTCATATCAAATAGTTAATTAAAACTTCATTTCTGTTTCAGCATTGTTGTCAGGTCTCTCTCTTTATTCAACCATTTTTACTCCATCAAATTCTACTACATATATTCAATATAGAAAGCTGCTGCCTTTAGTGAAAGTGACATGTTCCCACATATGCTCCCACCCATCCTCCAACTTTGGTTTGTCAAGCAAATTTATTCTCTTTAACTGAGGAGTATTGACAGGAAGAAAGAAGTAATAAAATCCTAGTCTCTTCCCAACAATTTTCAATTTCTTCCTTCTCAAACTTTTCTTTCAGGCAACCAGGTATCTGCTCTTACCTGAGAAGGTACCTCTTATACTTCCTTTTATTTTCTGATTATTAATTATGTTATATTTTCCAAATCATCATCATTGAATATATGAGCACCTACACAATTTTTTTCTTTTACAAGATCAGTACTTACATCCTAATAATTGATATGTCCTATAAATAAAAACATTCAGCTTGAAGATGACGAACTCTTCTCTTGATGGATCCAGCTTTGTATTAGTTATTTATTGCTGTATAACAAAACTTCATAGCTTAAAACAACATATATTTATTTTCTCATAATTTTTGTGGTCCAGGAATCTGGGAATGGGTCAGTTAGGTGTCTCTGATTGGAATCCCTCATAAAATTGCAATCAAGTTGTTAACCAGGACTGCAGTCATCTGTTTCAACACTCAATTCAAATAGGGATCCAGCTCAGATTCTTACTGACAATTGACTGGACATATCACTTCTTCACTTTATGGGCCTCCAATAGCACTGTCTACAACAATTTTCTACAGAGCAAGGAGTGAGAGAATGAAAGTACACCAGATGAAACATACAGTTTAAAAAAATAATTTCAAATATGATGTTACTTTGTTTACAATTATGGGGAGGGTATTACCCAAGGGAATAAATACAAGCATAAGAGGCTCATTGGAGACCATCATACAGGCTGCCTAATACAAGTCATAAACTAGATGCTTTTAAGACCACCATGATAAATTTGCATTATGGTTTTCAGTGGTGAGTCATTTAGCAGAGAAAGAGATGAAGGCATATTCTCTTTGGAGACAGTTTTGATCCATCCCTGAGGAATACTGAGGGATAATCTATGGTCCATTCTTATATGGGAAATCTTAAGAAAAGGTTTGAACCACAGTTGGAACTTCTGCCCAAGTTGCAGCTCCTTAGAAATCCTAAGGTAGCTGGAAAATGAACAATATCACTTTTACCTCCACATGAAAGCAATACTCTGCCTTCAGACTCACTCTGATAATAATTCCACCCTTAACTGCCTTCCTTGGGAGAGTGAGAGTAGAAATGTTAGTTGAATTTCCTATTAGCCAGATAGAGTTCTATCCTAGATGGTAGAGGCAATCAGTCACAAGTTGTCTAAGACCATCTGAGCAAAGGAGGACCTATGAAGACCTGAAAGCCATCTATTTCAATGCTAGGTACATATTAGAAGCACCCAGAGTTTTGTTTGCTTGCTTGCTTTTTGTTGTTGTTGTTTTGTTTTTTAAAATAATGAAGACTAAATGCCATTCCAGGCTAATTACATTAGTATATCTGGGATGGGGCATAGGCAATGGTATTTTTATAAGTCCTAGGGATTCTGATGTGCCTCTGCAATTGAGAACTAACTAGAAAAATGGTGGGGGGGCGAGGAGCAAAAAACTTCCTTAGGAGCTATATCTGGTTTTCCAACTTCATTTTTTCTTTCTTAAAGACTTTGAAGAAACTTACTTCAAAATTTCTCCTGGTTTTACTAGATCCCTTCATGTTTTTCTATTCACAATTGGAGCTAAAATGAAATGCAAACACCAGAAGGAGAACTACATTTGTTTTTGCATTGAAATAATTACAGCATATAAAGTGCACAAAAGTTTCCTCCCCTCTGTAGTCCATTTTCAAACAGAGCAGCCAGAGTAATTCTATTAAAATATATTTCAGATCATACAAAATTCCTCTGTTCAAAACTGCAATCATTTTCCACATTACAGAATAGAATACCAAGTTCTTTCAGAATTCTATGGAGTAGCACACAAAGAAAGTGATTACAAACTTTTCTGTTGAATTAGGCATGGGCAAAGCAACAGGAAAAAATAATAAAAATATAGAATTATGCATTCAGATTGCTTAGCAGATATTACAGAATTTTCAGTTCATTTAAAATAAACTGGGATTCAAGATGGCGGGCTAGAGGAAGGCTGCATTCCTACTTGCTCCGTGGATTCCTACTTGCTCGGGATTCAAACAGCAGGAATATGGCCCTCAACGAGATTTTATATTCAAATCACATATAAGGGGTCCCAGTCGCCGCTCCGGAACCAACTCTGCTGGGCTGGGCTCGGCCCGGCCTGGGGCAGCTACCACCCGGGAGCGCCGGACCCTGCAGCTGCTTCGGAGTCACCAACCTGGGTCTGCGCCAGCTAGCAAGTGAGTACGGGTCCACAGCAGTGGCTTTAGAGTCACTGGCTGGGCTCCGGCACCAGCCAGCAACCTCCCAGGTGGAGACCGACCATCTCAGGCTGCTGGGGCCTCCCACAGCTTCTGGAGAGGTCTGGCTGGGAGCCTCAGGGATTGCTGACTCCGGTGGGGAGTTTGGACTCCTTGGTGCCTTCTTGCAGCTTCCCTGGCAGAGAGGGCCCTTCTCCAGCTGCCTGGGTCCTCACCCCAGCTTCTGGAGAGGTCTGGCCGGGAGCCTCTGGGATTGGTGACTCCGGTAGGGAGTTTGGACTCCTCGGTGCCATTTTGCAGCTTCCCTGGCTGCCTGGGGATCTGGAGCTGCGGCCGGTCTTCCGAGCCCTTGTGCCGGGGCTCCTGGAAAGGTCTGGCCAGGAGCCGCTGGGGTCGCTGACTCCAGTGAGGAGCTTAGGGGCTTTGGCACCAGCTTACAGTGTCCCCAGGAGAGAGCAACCACCTGCCACCACCTGAGCCCCCAGTGAGGAGTTCAGGCCAGCCTGGGCTCTCAAGCCCAGTGTCTCCATCACTGAGCACAGTTCTGTGACACCACCCCAACTTGGTCTAGTGCCCAGGTCCACACCCTGGCCCGGAGTCCATCACCTTGTTGTATCTAATTGTCTATCAACACCAGGCTGCCTCTGCCCAGAAGCATTGATCATTCCCAACCTGGAGGTAGTGGGATAGGACCTTTCTTGGGTCACCACTTGATCAAGCACCTCTCAAGCAACAGGAGAGTTACTGGAAATCTGCAGGGACACTTTAAGTCTTCACAGGGAAATTGTAATCCCTCGGATTCGCACTACTAGAGGGGAAGATACACGAGCAGCATGAGAAAACACGGGAAGAAAGTGTCCCAATTAAACCTAGATGATATATCAAGAGAACCCAAAGACAGCATGGTAGAAGGAATGACAGAAAGGGAGTTCAGAATGTTCATAATTAAAATGATTCGGAAGAGAATGATGTGACGAGAGAGCAGATTCAGGCTATGAATAATCAGCTAATAGAGCAATTGCAGGAAGCAAAAAATCACTTCAATAAAGAGATAGAAATTCTGAGAAAAAAACAAATTCTTGAAGGAAACAAGGAAATAAAGGAAACAATAAACCAAGTTAAAAACTCAATAGAAAGCATAATTAACAGAATAGATCACTTGGAGACAGAACCTCAGACAATGAAGACAAAATATTTAATCTTGAAAACAAAGTCGAACAAAAAGAGAAAATGGTTAGGAATCATGAACGAAACCTCCAAGAAATATGGGACATCATGAAAAGACCAAATTTAAGAGTAATTGGGATTGAGGAAGGCACAGGGATGCAAACCAAGGGTATGAATAATCTGTTCAAGGAAATATTATCAGAAATTTCCCTATTATGATGAATGAGATGGAAAATCAATTACAAGAAGCTTACAGGACAC